>CAUYQU010046299.1:0-13494 GCA_963574635.1 Cheracebus regulus | reverse complement strand
TGCTGGACCCCTGTAAGCCGCGTTTGCAGTGAGCTGATATCGTGCCACTGTACTGCAGCCTAGGTAACGGAGTGAGACTCTGTCACCAAAAAAAAAAAAAAAAAAAAAAAAGAGGTGACTATTATTTTAGGGAAATTACATGTTGGAGATACATACATATACATATATATATGCATATACCCAACATTAAAAATTAATGAGCCTGACTCAAAATGTATTGAATGAATTACCTCCAGCACACTGTCAGATGCCCACAGGATCAACTTTTTATATGAATATCCCAGTTTCCAATTCAGCACATCTAAAATTAAACTTAGTACCCTCTTCTTTGCCTGCAAACCTCTCCCTCAATGACTAAACTGGCTCTTTCCCAACTTTATTATTTTAGTCAACAGCACCAACATTTTGTCACACAAGTTCAAACTCCCAGAGTCCACTAATGCCTTACTCCTGCTCTCCAGAATGCAATTCTCCAAGTCTTTCAAATTCTGCTTCCACACTACTGTTCACTGGATCCTTCCTTTCCATTCCTATCTATGACTGTCAGTTTTCATCTTCATTACCATATGCCTAGGCTGTTTCTAAGAGGACTCCAAAATGATCTCCTTGCCTTTCCTATACACGTCTCTAAAGAACCCTATATACAGATAAAGCCTAAATTATTCTTTCATAACATTCCTTTTTTTGTTGCTTAAGAGACAGAGTCTCACTATGTTACCCAGGTTGGAGGGCAGTGCCTAGTCACAGGTGTTTTCATAGCATATTGAAGCCCCCCTGGACTCAAAGATCCTCCTGCCGCAGCCTCCCAAGTAGCTGGGATTACAGGCACCAGTCACCATGCTTGGCTCATAACATTTCTTAAAAATCCTCAAAGACTCCATAAATCAATACCTCGCATGGCAAGCTTGTATTATCACCATGCTTCAAATACTTTCTCAGCACTACCCCAATCCAAAATGGTTTCTTCTGTTTGGTTTTACTCAAGTTATATTCCTTCCAATGAGTCTTCCTTCAGCATTCAGCCCACAATTGTTATCACCAAATTTCAATAAATTTTATTACAGGTACCCAAATACCTTTTCACCTCTCGGTTTTGTCTGTCTACCACATAGTTTTCTTTTTTATTTTTTCTTATTTTTTTGAGACAGATTTTCACTCTTGTTGCCCAGACTGGAGTGCAATGGCGCAATCTCATCACTGCAATTCCTACCCTCCCGGGTTCAAGTGATTCTCCTGCCTGAGCCTCCTAAGTACCTGGGGTTACACGTGCCCGCCACTATGCCCAGCAAATTTTTTGTATTTTTAGTAGAGATGGGGTTTTACCATGTTGGTCAGGCTGGTCTTGAACTCCTGACCTCATGTGATCCACCCACCTCGGCCTCCCAAAGTGCTGGGATTACAGGCGTGAGCCACCACACCCAGCCTAGTGTTCCATTAGGAGAAAGATCTTGAAACACTAGCTTTCCACTCCCTCAAAGACCTCTTGTAACAACACATATGTAGTACTGACTGACCCTCATTACTAAAATAAAAAACTACAAATATTCCTAAAATCTTTAATACATTGAAGATTTCCAACCTGACGGGCAACTTTGTAGAGGTGTAACAGAACAAGATACACTTCAAGATTAGCACTGTGATTTCTTGTGGGGAGAGGGGTAGAACTTGGGTATCGCTATGTTGCCCAGGTTGGTCTGGATCACAGGCATAAGCCACCACACCCAGCCAGTATTTTTTAACTAGTCCGACAGGCCCAGGAAGCATTATGATATTGTACATATAGTGGGTCTATAGCAACCTATCATACTGCCTTGAATTTTACAAAACATTTTCTTAAGAGCTCAAAATATGTTCATAATCTAAAGCATAAGCCAACGTAGAATGGAAAAGATTTAAGGAAAAGAAAAGCTAATAATTCCCTTGAATCTTGGCCCTTTTTTCCACCAAATGTTCACTATAAGCTTCTTGAAGGCAGAGAACATATCATTCTAAAGGAAAACAATTACTCTACATTACCCTAACATAACAATTAAAGTACAGCCCCAACTAATGGTTAAAGACATAACTCCAGGCTGGTGGTACTTGAGGTAGAACAGTTGTTCATGGCAGCAGGCAACTAGAAATAAAAAGAATGGGAAAGCCCCATTTTTCCTCTGCCAAAAGAGGCTGGAGAATAGTAAGTTTTCTTACCTGTCTCTTCCTCCACTGTTTTACTGATAATATCAATTAGCAGTTGCTGTCTTAAAAAAAAAAAAATCTTATTGTACCCAAACACCTACAAGAAGCTAGGGTCAAGGAATTTATAGTAAAATTTAGTCCTCTCCTATATGATCCTTCAAGAATGAAAAGAGGTAGTTTTGGAACAGAGAGTAAAAGGAACAGGCCAGATACAGTTGCTCAAGCCTGTAATCCCAGCACTTTGGGAGGCTGAAGCAGGCAGATGACTTGAAGTTAGGAGTTCAAAACCAACCTGGCCAACATGGTGAAACTCTGTTTCTACTAAAGATACAAAAAAATTAGCTGGGTATGTGGCAGGCGCCTGTAATCCCAGCTACCTAGGAGGCTGAGGCAGGAGAATCGCTTGAGTCCATGAGACAGAGGTGGCAGTGAGCCAAAATCACACCACTGCACTCCAGCCTGTGTGACAGAGCGAGACTCAGTCTCAAAAAAATTTAAAAAAATAAAAAAGAGAGAGAGTAAAAGGAACAAACTTGCAATCAAGCACTAGGTTTGAAATTCTGGCTCTATTCTACACATACCAGCTGTGTCACTTTGGGTAAATCACATAACTACCACTTCCCTACCTATAAAATGAGATGGCTAGGTAAAGCCATGAGGGGCTGAGTAAAGTCGAAATAAATAGCAAAAGACAGTCCATCACTAAAAAACAAAATTCTTGAATATCTAAGCACAAGTAGGTTACTTTGCTTGGTTTTGTGAGGTTTAAATGTGAATGCATGTGAAAGTATTAGTTAAATAAACAACCCCTCAATCTTATTAATACTCACTACTTTGCCTTCTACCAAGTATATTTTTAAAACTTGAGATGTGTACTATCTGAATGGCTAATGAATATACTGAACGTTTTCAAGACTACCTAATAAATATCTTTTCCTTTTTAATCTGTGACATTGAGAAAAAAGTGAAATGTCAGAAAAAGAGACTATATGGGTAAATAAATTTTGATTAAGGAATGTCACATTTTCTAGCTTTTCTAATGACAAAGATCAAATTAACCATTTACCTTCATCATCTTCATCTCTTTCTTTATCCTCCAATGCTTGTCTTTCCAACTGTCTTGCTACTTCATCCACTGAGGTTCCTGATTCTTTATCAGGTTCCTGCCCTGCTAAAACAAAATAGCAGAAATTAAATCTAATACAGACACTTTCCCACTAGAATATGCTCTAATGATCCTGGAAAACTTACAAATCCTTTCCTCAGGAAACAAAAACAGAAACATTATCAACATAACAAAATTTGTTTAATTACAGAAAAATCTTCCATACCTACACAGTGCCCATTCATTAATTTACTCAACAAAATATCCATTACACACACTAGCAGCTAAAAGATAAACAAAAGTGTAAACTGGTCTCTATCCTCAAGTAGTTTAATTTTTAACAGTAGTCAGCAACTAGACTCAACAACTAGTTAAATTACCAGATAGGTAATAAATGCTGAAGGCCTTAGGAAGAAGATTCATGTGCCACACCCCGGGGCAGCCTGGTTTCATGAAGATATGATGGGCTGGGTAAAGTCAAAATAAATAGGCAAAGATAGATCATTACTAAAAAAGCAAAATGCTCGAATATCTAAGCACAAGACCAGGCCCCTGCTCTGGAAGTGATTATAACCTACCTATAGGAGCAATATGCTACATGTATTAATAGTATCAGGTAGCATGAAATGAAGTGAAATTCTGGCTACTAGAAAGAATTCATATTAAGAAATACAACTGTTAAAAATACATTAGGATCAGTCAGCTGAACACCTTACAAGACAAACAGCAGTGTTTGGATTTCACTTGAAATCCAGGAACAGCCACCAGAGTATTTCCTGGGATTAAATTTTGCTCTGGAAGAGTTCCAGCAACGCTACAACTCTCCTTCCATTTCCATCTAATCAAAATTTCAGAAAGATGAAGATTAGTTCTCTTCGACCTCTCTCAATTCCATCTTAATCGCTTTTGACTTCTCCGTTTTTCTGTTTCTCTGGCGATTTTAATTAGAAACAAGTAAAAATAATTTTTCTCAAGGTGAAGCAGCTTGGGCAGCAAAACCGCAGACTTCTCCAAACACTTAAGTTCCCAGCTCATAATATCCAACTGTAAACTTTCGGCAGTTCTCCTTGCCTTACCAGTGGATTTAGAGGCTAAGTCCTGAGAAGTTCCGTTCTGTGCCACAGAATATCCTATCTGCCCTGCCTGCAAGTGGTATTATAATTCAGGTCTAAAGGCTCTAAAGCTTGGCGATGCTGTGGGATTAGGCAGGTGAAAATTTGTATCACCACCACAAATTCTGCAATTAATGACATGAGCGCGCGGGCATACACACATGTATACACACCCCAAAACTGCAGGCAGCAACAACAACCCCAGCGTTAACCGGGATGGTGGGGGGAGATGTGCTCTCCATTACATCTGCCCACCCCACCCCCACCCTCAAAGAAAATGTCCTAGCTTGCTTCAGCAAACCAGCAAAGACGCGGCGGTACGGGTCAGAATCAGATTTTTGAGACGGCGGCCAAACCGTGCAGAAGATGGTAAGGCTGTGCTCTGTGCACGATCTCAAGACAGTGCCACGATGTGCGTGGGAGCTGAGTTCTGATAATACAGGGGCTCCGGCCCAGCGACCCCAGAGGTGCCACACATCAACCTCAAGCACTCTTTTCTCCCCCACAAGCACTCTAGTCCCATAGGAGGAGATGACGCCTCGTCTCGAGACTGGGAATCTATAGCCCGGCTTTACCAACCTGTCGGGCCTAAGAACCAGTGTAGTCTGGGGCTCTGGAGCCCCGGGCCCGGCCGATTTACTGGGCCTGAGCCAAACCGTTCAGCCATTCCTGGCGGGCACTGGGAAAACATAAAACTCCCTTTACCTGCACCAGCCCCTTTGCTCTTCTTCTTCTTCCGTTTTTTTTTCTTGGCTGCTTCCTCAGCCGTAGAGGCAGCTTCCTCTTCCCTGTCGTCTGGATCCAGGTCGCCATTCAGGTGGCTCCCGGAGGCTTCTGCCTCCTCCACACCCGCCATGTTGCCCGAGAGAGCGCGAGAGAATGAGACACAGCGGCGAGGGCCCGCTCCTTCTTCACCCGCCTACACCAGCCACGCCGGAAGCTGCTCTTGATGGTAGGGACGCGGGGAATGCTGGGACGACGGAGGACTCGGCTGAGGGTGTCGGATTGAAGCCCCGCCTGGCTGCAGTCGGCTGGGGCCAGACCCGACTGCTGCTTCGTCTAGTGCCTCAGGAGTTTCTGGTGGAAATCTGCCCGCGCAGGGTGAAGTCTAAAGGGGAGCTTGAGCTCTAGAGGCAGCTAGAGATGCCTGTGGAGAGCGGCAACCCGCCAGAGCAAGCGGCGTCTCTGCTGGAACGGAAATGTTTTATATTTGCGTTTTTATAAATCGCACAGGCAGCGGGGAAACGGGCTAAGAAATATGTTCACTTGTACACATTTCTACCGTTATGACTCCACATATCTTTTAAATCTAAAAGATTTAAGCGTTGATATTCACAATCACAGCTCTCCACGAGGCTGTCTAGGCACTGGAGAGAATTTTGGAAGCTAGAGTTCCGTGTTAGTTTCTTGCACTACTCAACCCCGGACAGTTCAAGATGGGATCCCCTCACACTCTGCTCACTTTCCAACTCAGGACAAGAATGACAGGTTCTGACACACGGGGACACGGTCTCTCTCATTAATGCAAAAGATCACACTCCGTTTTCTTTATTTCCGGTCACCGTTCTTTTGGATTTAGGACGTTTCACCAGAAACTAATTAAAATTTGCCCATTTCTTTACTTCTTATGTTTTGAGCCTCAGGTTCAAACCGCAGTTTGAGATTTAGTTTGTGGAATAAGTAGACTGTGTTTGGCTGCCTGCACCAACTCCTCAATTTCTTCTGAATATGGCTTTGTCCACCTAGAAAGTTTAGGTGTTTTCACTAGTTTTAAACTAGGCACCAAGCTTCATGGCCAGCAAAATGCCTTTAAGGGCCTTCTTGCCAGTGGATTTATAGTAAACCTCACACAGGCTCTGACCACAGCTGCATAAATGTACATTCTCTGTCTTAAAGATTCAGGCAGCACCTATTCAATAGTACTAAAAACTGCTCCTCTTATTCCTTTACACATCTTTATCTCTATAAATCTATCCCTATTTAGATTTTAAATTGTTTTCCCTAGTTGATGGCTAGCAACAAAAAAGTTGGTAAAGCAAACAAAATACCGAAAAAATAGAGGTAACTTCCATGTATCAAAAATCCTTTAAAATATCCAGCAAGATCCAGCCATGCCTACTTCTCTAGTGTCTCCACTCTCTCACTGTGATAGCTCCAGCTCTCAGAGCTCTTTCTGACCTTGGAGCATTTCAAACTCACTGTTACTTTTGTCTGGGCTGCTGTTTGCTTGGCTGGCATAGTCACTCATTCACTCATTCACCCATGTGTTCAATGCCTAGTATAAACCTAGATTTGGCAACATTTAGAGAGCAAAAACAAAGATGATCCTTGTCATTATAGAGCCAGTTAACAAAAATAGACGTCAAGCAATAATGCTAATAAAAGCAAATTTACAAGTGTTGCTATGAAAGCATATTACAAGGGGACTTGCCTAGTAGGACGGTCTGGTAGAGTTTCCTTGAGGAAGTAGCAATTAGGCTGAGATCTGAAGAATGAATAGGGAAAGGGGAGGGGAAAGGTTTAGAGAGAGTTTTGTTTTGTTTTGTTTGTTTTGAGATGGAGTCTAGCTCTATCACCCAGGTTGGAGTGCAGTGGCATGATTTCAGCTCACTGCAACCTCCACCTCCCCGGTTCAAGTGATTCTCCTGCCTCAGTCTCCCAAGTAGCTAGGACTACAGGCACATGCCACCATACCCAGCTAATTTTCGTATTTTTTTGGTAGAGACAAGGTTTCACCATATTGGTCAGGCTGGTCTCAAATTCCTGACCTCAAGTTATCCACTTGCCTCCCTTAAGTATTTGTTTTTACTTTTTATTTTTTTCTGAGATGGAGTCTTGCTCTGTTGCCCAGGCTGGAGTGCAGTGGCGTGATGTCAGCTCACTGCAACCTACACCTCCCAGATTCAAACAATTCCCCCGCCTCGGCCTCCCAAATAGCTGGGACTACAGGCACACACCACCACGCCCAGCTAAATTTTGTATTTTTAGTAGAGATGGGGTTTCACCATGTTGGTCTCGAACTCCTGACCTCAGGTGATCCATCTGCCTCAGCCTCCCAAAGTCCTGGGATTATAGGCATGAGCCACTGTGCCCAGGTCCCTTAAGTATTTTAATGGTGAGGAGACAGCTAAACTGATGAGATTTGCAATTTGTGATTAGATTTTGAAAAGATCGCCATGGCTGCAGTGTACAGAGTAGAGCTGAGAATGGCCAGAATAAAAGCAGGGAGATCAACTTAGAGGCTATTAAAGTCAATAGATTACAGTGGCTTGAAAGGGAGTAATGATGCATGTGACCAAAAAATGAATAAATTTAAGAGATATGTGGGAGATAAAATGGGCAAGACTTGGTGATGAGTTGTATAAGGCATTTGAGGGAGAAGAAGATATCAAGGAAGCCCCTTAGTTGTGTGCTGGTGAAATTGGATTGACTGGTAATGTAATGTAAATACCAGTGATAGAAAAACATTTCAGATTTGAAAGGGAAGATTATGAGCTAGATGTGAGACATGCTGAGTCTGAGGTGTCTTGGGGCATTAAAGTGGAGAGGTGAAGAAAGCAAATAACTATAAGGAACTGGAGATCAAAAGAATAGTTGGAGCAGATATAAAAATCTGAGTCATCAGCTAATAGATGGGAATTGGAACTTTGACACAGATAAGATCGTCCAGCAAGGGGATCTAGAAATGGAGTCTATACCTGTACTGCATAAAATGGTGACCACCTACCACGTTGCTACTGAGCACTTAAAATACTGCTAGTCCAAATTGAGTCATGCCATAATTTAGAATAACCACTGAATTATAAAAACTTCATACAAAAATATTAAAGTCTCTCAATAATGTTATATTTATTACTTATTGAAATGATTATTTTTATATAGAGTTAAATAAAAACATCAAGATTGTTAATGATGTTTCTTTTTACTTTTTAGAATGTGGCTACAATATGTCTAAACATCCTGCTTAAAAAAATAAAAATAATAAAATGTGGCCACTAGAAAATTTAAAATTACATGAGTGACTATTGGACAATGTAAATTGCCAACCTTAAAAAAAAAAGACTCTAGAGGCTAGGCTTGGTTTCTTACACCTGTAATCCCAGCACTCTAGGGGGCCAAAGCAGGAAGATCACTTGAAGCCAGGAATCAGAGACCAGCCTGGCTGCCAAGCAAGATCCCCTCTCTACAAGGAATTAAAAAATTAATTGGGCGTGGTGGAATGTGCCTGTAGTCCCAGCTACTCGAGGCGAGGTGGAAGGATCGCGTGACCCTGAGGAAGTCAAGGCTGCCATGAACTATGATCACACTGTTACAGAAGGGCTGGGCTCCCAGCTAAATCCCACCCTTAAGCCTGGAACCACAGCTCTAAGTGAAAACAGCCGACCCCATTTTTCTGCCCAAGCGTTTCATTTTTGGCCTACCCCACTCCTATCCTGTGTCCATAAAGACTTCAGCTGGCAAAGCAACACAAGCAGCTGAGCGTCGGAAACACTAGCGGCTGAGTGGCAAGCAGGGAAACAACTGAGTGTCGGAGAATACGGATAGATGCGGCTAACTTCGGACGTGCAGTTTCAGAGAGGGGCCCGGCCAGAGACAGGTGGGCTTCAGGGAAAGATCACCTCCCCATCCCCTTTTCAGCCTCCCTTTCCGCTGAGAGCTATCCACCGCTCAACAAAGTCTTCTGCATTCATCACCTTTCAAACCGTTCATGTAACCTGATTCTTCCTGAACGCCAGACAAGAACCAAGAAGCCCCTGAGAGTACAGGGGCTGCCACCCTGACCCTCCACTGAGCTGGCTGGCACTTGGCCATTCCTGGATGGAAGAGCGGAAAGGGCATTGGTTGTAATATTCTTGGACGCTGCTGCGGGGCCCACATAGAGCCTGCTCCCGACAGAGAGGAGCGACTGGCTGGTTCCAGCGGTGGCTCACCCCGGTTTCCGCACTTGCTCCCACCCGTGAGGAGTGGCCAGCGGTGGGCTGAGTGAAACCAGCCACTCCAGTTCCCATGCTCTAAGGGAACTAACCCGTCTCATCACCACTGCACTCCAGCCTCGATGACAGAATGAGACCTTGCCTCAAAAAAAAAAAAACCCCAAGAGAAAATTATCTTTAAACATGTTGGGCTTACTTGGGAATAGAAATAAGGATTATAATCCAGAATGCATGTAATGGCCTGTCTCCAGTGCACTCAGTGAGAAAAGGGGAGCTTTTATTAACAAAAAAGACATTTACATAAACTGCTTGGAAACAGATCATTGTTTCTAGAGGCTTAAAGCCAGAATTGTCAGTTCATTGGTGGTGATGCCTTACTGAATAAGTGTTCCGAGAACATCTTACCTGAATTATCACAGTCCTAAAAAATGTCTAGTGATAACCCTTATCAAATCAGGAGATGCTTGAAAGATGCAAAAGAGCTTTTTGAATGTCCTTGGAAACAATTCTTAGACATGTAAGCATAGGCCTTTTCTCCTTTCAACCTTCCTGATCCCATTTTGTCTGTGTCTGACAAAAGTGGTTTCATTTTGGCATCTGCAAGCTTCACAAAGTCTAGAGTAAAAAGTATGGAAGTTGTCAAAATCAAAATGGAGTCACTAGTGTCTAAAAAAACTCAGGCAGAAAGAGCTGGGGAAGACTATGAAAAGAGGGTTCTCACATTTGTACGCCTAATAACAAAATCTATCACTCTGCAAAATCCAAAACCTCACTCGAAGGGCATCCCAACTATACACAAAAAATACTTATACAAGGACATCTACCCAGCAACTGCCTGACTTTGGACTGGCATAACTTTTGTTATTGATCTTTGTAACCAAGGATAGTTATCTCAAAACAATTATCCTTCTCATTTTTTCCTGTAAATATCTTTATTTATTTATTTTAGACAGAGTCTTGCTCTGTCGCCCAGGCTGGAGTGCAGTGGCATGATCTCAACTCATTGCAACCTCCACCTCCCAGGTTTAAGCAAAACTTCTGTCTCAGCTTCCTGAGTACCTGGGACAACAGGCACGTGCCACCACACCTGGCTAATTTTTATATTTTTTTTAGTAGAGACAGGGTTTCCCCGTATTGGTCAGGCTGGTCTTGAACTCCGGACCCTGTGATCTGCCCACTTTGGACTTCCAAAGTGCTGGGATTACAGGTGTGAGCCACTGTACCTGGCCATCTTTATCTTTTTTTTAACCTCCCTAGATATGCATATAATTTACTACATATCTCTTTCTTTTACAGAGCCTCTCTCTGTTATTTAGGTTGATAGAAAAAAAGTGAACCTGCGACTAAGCCTTGAGGAACATTTAATGAATGAGTTGGGGCAGATGAACTTTCAAAGAGGACTGACGAGCTAACCAGAGAGGGAGGAAGAGATCAGGAGGCATTTATTACTACAGAAGCCAAGGGAAGACCTCTCAAGAAGGAGGGCATGATCAACTGTGCTGAGAGCAGCTAGGAGGTTACAGAAGAGGACTGATGTACATAGTAATTTGGATACCATTGGTGACCTTAGCAAGAGCTATTTAAGTAGAGAGATGGAAACCAGACTAAAGAGTGTTGAGGAATGAGTTGGGGGGTGGCTAAACAGAGAGCTTCCCATCCTTCAAGTCTCAGCTTAAGTGCCTCTTTTTCAGAGAATCCTTCCATAATTTTCTAAATCAGGTCCTCCTCTCACAACTTTTCCTAGAATTCTTAACTCTTTTTCGTGTTACTTATCACAATACTTAATGAATTTACTTATGTAGTTATTTGTTTTATGGTTGTCTCCCCAGAAGCCCTGCATATTACATTTTCCCTTTCTTTTCTTTCCTTTTTTTTTTTTTTTTTTTTTTTTGCGACACGGTCTTGCTCTGCCACCAGGCTGGAGTGTAGTGGTACAATCACAGCTCACTGCAACCTTGACCTTCTAGGCTCAAGTGATTCCCACCTCAGTTTCCTGAGTACCAGGACTACAGCTGTACGCCACCATGCCTGGCTAATTTTTTTTTTTTGTATTTGAGATGATGTTTCAACGCATTGCCTAGGCTGGTATCCAACCCCTGAACTCAAGCAATGTGCCCACCTCGGCCTCCAAGTACTGTGATTACAAGCATGAGCCACTGTACCTGCCCCTGCATATTTTCTACTCTATCACCTGCACCTGCCTCAAACCTAAGGCATAGTAAGAGCTCAGTAAATATGACATAAATAGCATTTAAGTACCCAGCATTTTACATTCATTAGCTCATTTAATCCATTTTTGAGTTGAGGAAATTACAGAAAGAGTTTAGGCAACTTGCCCCAGGTCATACAGAAAGTGAATAGTGGAGTTAGAATCCAAAGCCAGGTTATCAGATACTAAAAGTTTAATAATTCTGAATTCTACCTTTCCAATTGAGATTTCAAATCAATTCAGTAAACATTTACTGATTGCAGACTGGCAGTAATTATGCTTGATGAAAAATACAAAACTGAATAGGACAGAAATCCATACCCTCAAGAAAGTTTAGAATTCAATGAGACAAATGTGTAAATAAATAAAATAAGATGCTAACACCTTCCTTGTTTATTAATTATTTTCTATTCTAAGGTAGTCTATCACAAAGCTGAGGGATTTTTCTTTTTTCTTTCTTTGAGACAGAGTCTCGCTTTGTCACCCAGGCTGGAGTGCAGTGGTGCGATCTTAACTCAGCACAACCTCTGCCTCCCAGGTTCAAGCGATTCTCATGTCTCAGCCTCCCAAGTAGCTGAGATTACAGACGTGAGCCTTCGTGCCCGGCCAGCTGAGGAGTTTTTCAAGGGATCTAAAAGATCTTCAGACTCGGGGCAAGGATGTGGCTGGTCAGCCTTGGGATGAATCTCAAACCTTTGGGGGGTTGACACAGGAGGATCGCTTGAGCTCAGGAGTTCCAAACCCCACTTGGCAACATAGCAAGACCTCATCTCTACTAAAAAAAAAAAAAAAAAGAGAGAGAAGAAGAAGAAGAAAAAGAAATTAATTAGGCATAGTGGTGCGTGCCTGTAGTCCCAGCTACTCGGGTGGCTGAGCCAGGGGAATGATTTAAGCTTAGGAGACAGAGGTTGCAGTGAGCTCTGATCGGTGCCACTGCAGTCCATCCTAGGTGACCCTGTCTCAAAAATAAAATAAAAAGCCAAATATATTTAAAGAACTGCCTTTTGAGCCTATGATAGTTTCTATTTTTTGAAGTTAAACAGTCATTTTACATTATTATTATAAAACAACAGTGAGACTAGATATCATTTTTCAGTGCCTTGACAAAGTTTTTTAAAAGGCAACACTGTGTTAGTTCCCAAACCCACTTTTTAAACATTTCTGAATACTGACATCCCTAAGTCTGATGGTCTCTATTCTAAAGAAGGAATTGGAGATGGGAGAGCTTAGTGTTATGGGAGAACTGCCAAATCATTGCTGAAAACAATATTGATGGGAACTTATACAAAGCCTGTGGTGGTTGGGGGGCCTAACAAGAGAGGCTGGATCACAGAATTTTTTTTTTTTTCTGAGACAGAGTCTCACTCTGTCACCCAGGCTGGAGTACAGTGGTGTGATCTCAGCTCACTGCAACCTCTGCCTCCCTGGTTTAAGCAATTCTCCTGCCTCAGCCTCCTGAGTAGCTGGGATTACAGGTGCCCGCCACCATATCTAGCTAATTTTTGTATTTTTAGTAGAGACACGGTTTCACCATGTTGGCCAGGCTGGTCTCGAATTCCTGACTTCAAGTGATCCACTTGCCTCGGCTTCCCAAAGTGCTGGGATTACAGGTGTGAGTCACTGCACCCGGCCTCCACAGAAACATTTCTAAAGTAGTATTAAGTCTGGGTTCCCGAGAGGCCGGCACGTCTGCCGGGGACTCTTGGCCAGCAAGAGGGTCCTAACCTGAATAGGGGAGTGCGCGGAAGAAAAGGTAGATAGAAAGCGGGGTCTGGAGGGCTGAATAAGCAAGACTTGAACAGCAGTGCTTAAACAGCAACTTTATTGTGCACACAGTTAGTATATATATGTTTGTCCTACGTCATTAACAGGAACAGATACCATTATCTCATACATGAAAGCAGCACATAAGAACAATAGTAAAATCAGATACATAACTGGGTACAATCAAGTCAC
>CAUYQU010046297.1:0-13676 GCA_963574635.1 Cheracebus regulus | reverse complement strand
TACCCCCCACTGTCCCTCCCCTATTTCCCCCCAACATACCCCAGCATATAGTGCTCCCCTCCCTGTGTCCATGTCTGTAAATATCTATCAGATCCATTTGGTCTACAGTTTAGATTAAGTCTGATTATGTTTTGTTGACTTTCTGTCTAGAAAAATCTATCCACTGCTGGAAGTGGGGTGTTGAAGTCTCTAGCTATTATTGCATTGAGGTCTATCTCTCTCTTTAGCACTAATAATGTTTGCTTTATATACATGGATGCTCCATTGTTGGGTCCATATATGCTTTAAATTGTTACATCATCTTGTTGATTTGACCTCTTTATCATTTTATAGTGATCTGGATTTCTTATAGTTTTTGTCTTGAAATCTATTTTGTCTGATATGATTATAGCTATTCCTTCTCTTTTTTGGTTTCCATTGGCATTGAATATCTTTTTCCATCTCATTTTCTTTCTTTCTTTTTTTTTTTTTTTGAGATAGACTCTCACTCCATCACCAGGCGCCAGGCTGGAGTGCAGTGGCATGACCTCAGCTCACTGCAACCTCTGCCTCCCGGGTTCAAGCAATTCTCCTGCCTCAGCCTCCTGAGTAGCAGGGACTACAGGAGCGCGCCACCATGCCCAGCTAATTTTTTTGTATTTTATTTTATTTTTTTTAGTAAAGACAGGGTTTCACCATGTTGGCCAGGATAGTCTTGATCTCTTGACCTCGTGATCCGCCCGCCTCGGCCTCCCAGATCATTTTCAGACTGTGTGTCTTTATAGGTAATGTGTGTTTCATGCAGGCAACTGATCAATGGGTCTTCTTTTTTCATCCAATCAGCCACTCTATATGTTTTGATGGAGAAGTTTATTCCATTTACATTTGATGTTATTATTGATAAACAAGAACTTATGCCAGTTTGATATTTGTTTTCTGGCTGGCCTGTGATCTTCACTTTCTTCTTTCTTTTCTTGCTGTCTTTCTTTACTGAAGGTGACTTTCTCTGGTGATATAACTTATTTTATTTATTTATTTTTATTTTTATGTGTCCGTATGTTTTTTGGCTTGGGGTTTACCCAAGTTTTAAAGCTTGTAAAACTATCTTATAATCCATTATTCTAACATGATAACTACATAATAGTCTTTGCATTTAAAAAAGCAAAAAGAAAAATTAATAGAAAGTCTAAGAACTAACTTTGTCCCCCTGCTTTTTAACTTTTTAGAACTTGTATATTTTTTATTATGCTTTACGTTCTGTGGTACATGTGCAGAATGTGCAGATTTGTTACATAGGCATACTCGTGCCATGGTGGTTTGCTGCATCCATCATCCCATCATCTACATTAGGTATTTCCTAATGTACAACGGTGTCCCTCCCCTATCCCCCCACCCCCTGCTATCCCTCTCCTAGCCCTCCATCCCCCAACACGTCCCAGTGTGTGATGTTCCCCTCCCTGTGTCCATGTGTTCTCATTGTTCAATACCCGCTTATGAGTGAGAACATGTGGTGTTTGGTTTTCTATTCTTGTGTCAGTTTGCTCAGAATGATGGTTTCCAGATTTTAACTTTTTACTGTTTTTATTAAAATCTTATTGTACTATGTCTTAAAAAGATGCTGCAGATATTATTTTTTATTGATCCATCATTTAGTCTTTCTACTTAATATATAAGTACTTTACACACCACAATGTGTTATAATAGTCTGTTTTTCTTTATACTTACTATTACCAGTGAGTTTTATACCTTCAGGTGACTACTTATTGCTTATTAACATCTTTTTCTTACTAGTTGAAGTACTCCCTTTAGCATTTTTTGTAGGATAGGTCTGTTATTGATGAAATTCCTTAGCTTTTATTTGTCTGAGAAAGTATTTCTCCTTCATGTTTGAAGGATATTTTCACCAGATATACTATTCTAAATAACATTTCCTTTATTTTTATCATCTGGAGCATACTGTTTAGTTACCTTGTTTTCCAAAACAACACAGCCTCTGTGACCAGTTAACTAAGAAATTATTTCCTTGGCAGCAAACCCAGCATTCCATCACTTACTCTTGTAAATAGCAAGAAAGTAATTTATTAGTAGAGTTTGATAGAAAAATTCTTTAATCAAAACAAGTTTACATGTTGAAACTTATGGCTTAACTAGACTAAATCTAAGTTAAAACGGTATAAGGACCAAACAAATAATGACTGGTATATATGCAGGTTCTCTCAAAACAGTGATTCCTAGTTCCACTGTAAGACCTCTTAAAAACAAAAGTTCAATTCTGTAGATGAAAACAGTTATCCCAGAGGGTTAACCATACAATGTCATAAACAGATGATGGTCTTAAGCCATTTTTTCCATATTCATATAGTTTCAAAACATGAGAAGTAGCCTACTTATTGAAAAATGCCAAATGATCTAATATTCAAAATATTTTAGAAATGCTATCCTTTAGTTAACATACCCTTAAATTTTGTAACATGGGTTTTACCCTGATTCAGTCCATATACGTCAATGTACAGACTATCAAAGTACTATGTTGGAACAACTAATGTTTGTATTATTGGAATCTAGAAATGAAAATAAAACTTCCAATATAGCCATGCTTTCAAATAGGTAAGTTTCCTTATATAGCATTTATTATATTTATCATATAAGCATCATGGATTTTTTTCTTCCAATTAAGTATGATTTAGTGACTTCCTAAAGACATTTTTAACAACATAGAAACTTGAGCCATTTCTCAAAAATAAACTTACTTAGTTTTCAGTTTTAGTTACTAGTGCCTGCCTGTAAAAGGACCTTAAATGATTTAACCCTAAAGCCAGATTCATTCCTATATGTACCCAGTCTGTTATCTGCAGAGAAGTCATAAGACTTCACTGAATGCCCAGCCAGAACACAAAATTACCTTCAAATATTAACGTAAGTTTTATAATTTGTAGAATTCTCAATCAATTCGATGTCAGTTGGTTAACTAGTTGTCATACCAAAAAAAACACACACACACACAAAAAAACATACAGACCACACATCGTTCTAAAGAAGCCAGATAATGTAGCACAATGTAGACTGTGAGATTAAAATTAACTTTTGATAAAAGGGGAGTACTTATATAGAAGTAACATTTTATCTACCATAAAAATGCTTAATTTCTACAAAACCCACAAACAGTGAAAAGACAGTTTGGTAAATCCAAGGTTTGTAAAAACTATGCACAAAACCCACAGTATTTGGGAAAGGAGGAAAGGTTTATACAAGTAGCAGTTTTAAAAATGTAACTTGGTTCTACCATCGATTACACAATAACATACATACACTAATTCAAAATATGCTACAACCATGTCTGGAAAAACAGTCTAACATTTTCTAAATGGATTTTACCTCACATTTACTGTATAATGTAGCTGTTAATACTGCACAAGTACACTTAGAGATAATGTTTAATTACTTTAAAACAAAGATAAAGGGATTTTCTCCCTCAAAACAAGTTTTCAACATCAAAACCTACATTTATAAAAATTTAAAACTTCCAGCAGTCTATTTCAAATGAAAATCATTACAAACTTCTCAAGTGTTCTCTAAATTCCAGGTATGTCAACTTAGTTATCTAGTGTAGAATCCATCAGAGATAATTCAGTCTCTCTCTTCACTGGCTGGCTTTTTCTTCATGCTGGCTTCATGGTTGTCTTAGCTCTCTTCATTGCTCTCCCCATTATGTTGTGGCTGGTTACCATCTTGAGCATCAGATCCCTCATTTAGAGTCTTTGACCCTGTTTGTTCCCTTTCTAGCTTTCTGTTTGGCCCTTTCTTCCCTTGATCTTTGATTTTATTCACTTCCTCATGCTGTCGTTGTTCAGCAAGAGATTTATTCAGCACTTGTGTGATCACGGAATCACCTTCACCAACCAAAAACATGTTTTTTAAACTTGTTATACAACATTGTAGACTTTTCCATGATAACTTAACTTTGAATCGCCGTATTTTTTTCAGTGTAGTAATCATCTCTGTATGTTTCTGAGCTTGTTGCATTGTGACCTGAGGTGAAGCAAGTTAATCCAAGGCCTCAGTGCATCTGTACACATCAAGATTATCAATTTTGAGTGAATTTTTAATCTCAGCATGTACCCTTTGAAGTTGAGAATCCATTGACGTTTCTCGCTTCTTCTCCACTTTCTTAACTTCTGGCTTCTTTTTTTCATCTTTATTCCATTGCTCAGTTTCCATTTGTTCCTCTTGCTTGCATTTTCGATCTGCTGCTTCTGTCTCATGTTGGCCTTTCAGCATATTCCTTCTGTGAGTAGTCTGAAAGTTCCTCCCACCTTTTCTCTTCTTTTCGCCTTCTTGATCATACCCTTCTTCAGAATCAGAGGTTGATGTATGTTTTAGCTAAATTTTTCCGTTTTGATTCAACTTCTTTCTTCCCCTCTTTTTGTCTGGCTCTTTTCTTGGTTTAACTTCTTCCTTCTGACCCTCTTCCTCCTTCTTAAGCTGCTTTTTAGGTTGTTTTTCCTCTTGACCCTTTTTCTTTTGTCCTCTTCAGTAACGATGTCACTCTCTGAAGGACAGAACTGTTTAATCACTTTGGGTCTGCCCCTTGGTTTTGGAACCTTGACTTCTGTAGCTGCAGGTCATCCTCTTTTAGAACTTACTTTTAGATTAACAGATGCTGTTGCTGTTGTCACTACTCATGCCTCCTCAGTTTCTACTTGTTTTTCTGTCTTTCTCTTTCTCCCTCCTCCGGCAGCTTTTGGAGTAGTTATGTCAACTGCTTTAGTCACGTCCTCATTGCTGGCCTTTACTTCATGGTATTTTCCTTTGAAAAACTGGTTTCCTTTTCTTCAACTTCAACATCAGATGAAGCATTTGATTGTTTAGTTGCTGCCTGTTATGTAGCCTGTTTGCACAGTTGGTTAAGGTGTAGCACCTACTAATTGCAAGGTTGCTGGTTCAAATCCCTAGTTGCTGCCTGTTGACTTGAAAATTTCACTTTTGGATTGTTATCTATATCCCATAAATCTTCATTAAAACCTTTTCTTTTATTTGGTTTGTCATACTTTTCCTTATTTTTGAAGAAAGGAAATATATCCTTTGGTCCTAAAAAAGCAGTCTTATGGGTTCCAAAAAAGAAAATGGGTAGTTTGTTTGTAGGTGGCTTTGTAACTCCATCAGAAACTTCATCTACTCAAGCTGGTCAATGGGGATAACCTTTCATCTTGGCAAAGATGAGGTCTCCAGATTTGAAATCACAAGTCATATTTCAGGGGCGCAGCTGGGGGTCTGAAGCCCCGGAGGTGGTGCAGAGATGTGGCGGCATGGTGATGTGGGCCACGGACACAAGCCGTGCTCCCGGGCCAGTGGGTGGAGGAGGATGCCTTGGGGCTCCTGGACACACCTGTTGGGACCGTGGATACCAAGGTTGAGGTTACTGGCCAGACGCCTATACCCATATCCACACAAGCCACTTGTGCCACCAGCTGCCGCAGAGGCCTCTCAATGTTTCCAAATTACAACCGCTGCCACTGTTGCCACCGCCGTAGCTGCACTGCTCAAAACTCTTTATTTTCCCTTCACGTTTGAAGGATATTTTCACCAGATATACTATTATAGAGTGAGAGTTTTATTTTTATTTTGTTTTTCTTCAGCACTTCTAATATATCATGCTCTCTCTCCTAGCCTGTAAGGTTTCTACTGAAATATCTACTGCCAGATATTTGGACATTCCACTGTATGTTAATTGTTTCTTTTCTCTTGCTGCTTTTAGAATTTTTTCTTTATCCTAGACCTTTGGGAGTTGGATTATTAAATGCCTTGAGGTAGTCTTCTTACAGTTAAATCTGCTTGGTGATCTATAAACTTCTTATAATATCTTTTTTCTAGGTTTGGGACTTCTCTGTTATTATCTCTGAATAAACTTTCTACCCCTATCTCTTTCTTTCTCTACTTCTTATTTAAGGTCAATAACTCTTAGATTTGCTCCTTTGAGAATATTTTCTAGATTCTATAGATGTGCTTCATTGATTTTATTCTTTTTTCTTTTGCTTCTTCTAACTGTATTTTCAAAAAGTCTGTTTTCAAGCTCATTACTCTTTCTTCTGTTTGGTCAATTATGCTGTTGAGAGACTCTGTTGCAGTTTTCAGTATGTCAACTGAATTTTTCAGCTCCAGAATTTCTGCTTAATTTTTAAAAATTATTTTAATCTCTTTGTTAACTATATATGAGAGAAATCTGAATTCCAACTCTGCGTTATCTTGAATTTCTATGAGTTTCCTCAACACAGTTATTTTGAATTATCTGTCTGAAAGATCATATATCTCTGTTTACTGGGATTAGCCCCTGGTGGCTTAATTAGTTCACTTGGTGAGGTCATGTTTTCCCGGGTAGTGCTGATGCTAGTATATTTCCTTTGGTGTTTGGGTATTGAAGAGCTAAGGATTTATTGTAGTCTTCACTGTCTGAGCTTGTTTGTACTTTTCCTTCTTGGGAAGGCTTTTCAGATATTTGAAAGTATTTACATGTTGTGTTCTAATCTGTATCTGCTTTTGTGGTTAACCCAAGCCCAGTAACACAGTGATTCTTGCAGACTTATAGAGGTACTGCCTTGATGGTCATGGACAAAATTCAGAAAAATTCTTTGGATTACCAGGCATGTGCTTGCACTCTTCCCTTTCTTTCTCCCATACAGAGTCTCTGCACTCTGAGCAATCTATAGTAGGGGTGGAGTGACATAAGCACGCCTGTGGCCACCACCACTATGACTGTGCTGTGTCAGGTCTGAATCCAGTACAGCACTAGGTCTTGCCCAAGGCCTGATGTAACCGCTCCTTGGCTACTGCCTATGTTCACTCCAGACCTTGGGGCTCCTTAATCAGAAGGTGGCAAAGAAGCCAGACCAGGCCTTATTTTTTCCTTCAGGGCAGTGAGGTTCCTTAGGTCCCAGGTGGGTCCAGAGGTGCCATCCCAGTGTTAGAGACTGAAGTCAAAAACCTTACAAGTCTACCTAGTGTTCTCTTGTACTGCCACTCAGTTGGCACTCAAACCACATGACACAGTCATTATGTAAAGTGAAATAAGCCAGTTGCAGAAAGAGAAATATCATATGTTTTGACTCATTTGTGGGATCTACAATTGAACTTGTGGAGATAGAGAGTAGAGGGATGGTTACCAGAGGCTGAGAAGGGTAGTGGGGGATTTGGGGGAAAATGGTGATAACTAATGGGTACAAAAATTAGAAAGAATGAATGAGATCTAATATTTGATAGCAAAAAATGGTGACTATAGCAAATAATAATTTAATTGTACATTTTAAATTAACTTAAAAAGTATAATTGGATTGTTTTAACACAAAGTATAAATGCTTGAGGGTACAGATGACCCATTTTCTACAATGTGATTACTATGTGTTTCATGCCTATATCAAAATGTCTCATGTACCCAATTACTATATACACCTACCATGTACCCAAAAAATTAAAAATTAAAACAAAAGAAAATTCCTCAAGAGAGCTGTCTGTTCTCCCTGTCTACATATCATGTATTATCACTCTCTTGAACACACTTCAATCACTTTGATTTCAAGGTTCCACTGAAATCTCTCTCATTAAGATCACTGATAATCTCCATATTGCCAAATCCTATATGCAATCCTCAAACTACACCTAGCTTGATCTCTCAGCAACATTTGTGACAATTGGTTATGCCATCATTCTGGAAATATCTACTTCACTTGGATTTCACGACAATAATTTGTTCTTATGTTCCTCCTACCTTACCAGCTACTCATTCTCATCTCTTTCACTAGATTCTTTTACTTCCTGAACTATAAATGTTGTAATGTGCCAGAGCTGGTCCTTGGATTTATTCTCTTTTCTATCTATACTCATTCACTAAGTAATTGTACTGAGTGTCATAACTGTATTTACAATTTATAATCTGATGACTTCCAAACTTATATCTCCATCCTTGAAATACATATTTGTAAATCCAACTTTGTATTAGACATTATCACTCACATATCTCAAACTTAACAAACTCTTAATTCCCAGCCCTAGTCCCACCAAACCTGGTTTTCCTCCTGTGTTTCCCTTCTTGGTAGATGGTGCCACCACTAACTTTGTTGCTTAGGATAAAATCCTTGAAACAACCATTGAATCTCTTTCTCTCACATTCAAAATACAATCCATCACCAAATCTTGTTAGTTTTACCATTAAAATATGTCCAGAATCTCTGGAACAGGATGGGGTAGACTTACTTTTCCATGCTACCATCCTCTAAATTCAACTAAAAACTCTGAAAATTACTGAACAGAAATAATAAAAGGATTTTGAAATATGGTAAGAAAGTGTATGAACTGGCAACCTAAAGATTTGAGGAATAAGAATGATATGAGTTCCCTGAGTTTTCTTTTTACCTCCTAAATATCCCAAACTAGGCACTGGGGAGACCTGCAATACAGAAATGCCAAACAACAATGACAACAACAAAAACAAAAACAAATTTAACCCTGCTTTCTCTGGCCTACATTCTGGTAAAAAGCCCAACAGGGACCTTAGTGGAGAGCCCCAACTCCTGTTCTACAACCAAGGTTCCTGAGGATAACCTGATTTGCACAGAGAGGCAGCTGCAAAGCTCCTGGAAGATCCAACTTCCACCCAAAACAAGAAAATCAGCATGTGAGCTGATCTGCTCACACAAGTAGCTTCCAAACCCTGATGTGCTATCTTAACTCCTGATCCACAACTAGAACACTGACAGCTCACAGAAGTAGCAGTGAAGCTCCAGCAGTCCAACTCAACCCTGGCTCAACACCTGTAGTACTTGCAGGCTGGTTTACTTGCAGTGGAAGCAGAGAAAGGCTGGTCCAACTGAATTTCCATTCCAAACCCAGGAAGACACCACCATTTCCTAGTCCTCTATTAACTGGCACAAGAAGACCCAGTCCCAGTGGCTTCTGCCTCAAAATCTGCAGGATAAGGTGGCTCAATGACACCAGGTGGCCCAGGAGCATACTTTGTGCCATGGCAGATGGCACTAATAGGGAATGAATGGGAGCTGCAGCAGCATCAGAAGGACAAAACACATCAGAATGGCATTAAAATGGCTCTGAAAATGAACCTGTCATCAGTTTAAACCCCACAGAAGTATGCCAGAACCTATATTCTAAACCTAAAAAGGATCATTGCTTGCTAAAACAGAAGATTTAAACAGGATCAAGAGATTCCTAAAATAGTAACCAAAATATCCATGATGAAATGGAAAATCACTCCTTATGCAAAGAACTAGAAAAACAACAATTTGACTGAGAAAATATAATCAACTGACACTAATACCAAGGTTACTCTGAAATTGGAGTCATCTGATAAAGGTTCTAAAACTACTGTCATAAAAGTGCTTCAACAAGTAATTAAAAATATCTTTAAACAAATGCAAACAAAGATATAGGATTTAGTTTTTTTAAAAGAATCAAATGCAAATTATAGAATTAAAAAATACAACAGCCAAAATTTAAAAACTCACCAGATGGCTTCAGTACTAGATTAGAGGTGAGAAACAATAGAATCAGTTAAATTAAAGATATATCAACAAACTGACTCAATCCAAACAAAGAGAAAATAGTAGTAAAAAAAAAAAAGCCTCAGGGATGTGCAGAACAATAACAAAAGATAGGACAACTAAATGTTATCATCAGAATCCCAGTTGGAGATGAGAAAGAATGTATGGCTGAAATAGTATTTAAATAATAACAAGAAACAGACGCAACAAGCCAGGCATGGTAGCTCATTCCTGTAATCCCAGTGCTTTGGAAGACTGAGGTGGAAGGATTGTTTGCAGCCAGGAGTTCGTAACTAGCCTGGGTAACATGGTGAGATCTGATCTCTACAACAGTGAAACAAAAAGCCAGCTGTGGTGGTACATACCTGTAGTCTTAGCTACAGGGTCACTTGAGCCTAGGAGTTCAGGGCTGCAATGATCTCTGATTGCACCAGTGAACTCCAGCAGCCTACGTAATAGAGCAAGATCCTGTCTCAAAAAAAAAAAAGAAGAAGAAAGAGAAGAAATAAAAGAAAACAAATAATAAAATAGAGACTGGTAATGTCACCAAGATGGCAGAAAGAATATAAAGTCAGAGAACTTCCTTCCCCCAAGCGGGCACCAATTCAACAAGCAGAAATACACAGATCAACTCCCTTAAAGAGAAATCCAGAAACTAGTTAAAAGGCTCCTGCATCACAGACAAGCTAAAAACCAGCCACACTGAAACTGGTAGGAGAATTCATGGTTCTCACTTACCATGGTCTCTCTGCCCAACTCAGCATAGCATGATCAGAAGAAAACTCCCAATTCTTGCCTTCTTCCTAGAGAGGAAAAGAAGAAGGCTGAAACATATGTCCAACATGAAGATTTTGGGGGGAGGGGGGAAAGTTGAGGAAATAATTTCTGTCTTTCCTGTATCTGGACACCCGTGAAAAAATGTGCTAGGTTTAAGGTTACTGAGAACAATGGTTAAAGTTTAGACAAAAAGTACTCACTCACCATAATCCCTCCTCCCAGCTTGGCATAGAACGAGAGGGTGAAAACTCCCAAGTCTCAGCTTCTCTCTAGGAGGGGAAAAAGTTGTGGCCTGTGTCCCACATTCTGCCTTTTTGGGGGAACTGCTCGAGAAATAGGTTTGTGTATCATCTGTCTCAGAAGGCTGACAGGGCTGGCATACTCTAGATGTCTGAGGAATGCTGAAAACAAAAGAGATATGAGTGATTTGCTGCTATTCCACAGGACATGCAGTAGAGAAGGTGGAGGTTAACATAGCTCAAAGGTTTCTCCATCTGGGAGGGGAGGCAGTAGAGTAAAGTGTGTGTTCAATGTTATAGCTTTTTGGGGTCTGACCAAGAAACTTGTTTTATTTTAAAACAGACTTTAATCTATTTTACTAGATTAAAAACACTGATATGGTTCAGTCCACTCTAGAAGCTTCGGGGACACTAAGAACTAAAGGGAGATGTGAACCAGCAAATCTCTTTAATTAAAAATTTGCATACATAAGTCCAGAGAAGCAATATACACAGAAAATATCTCAGAGGACCCCAGAATCTCTAATTAGGCTGATTTGTGAAGGTCTTTCCTTGTACAAAGCCAATCTATAAAGACTTGGAGAAGTGGCCATTTTCTTAAATGCATGGATCCAACACAAAGATACAAAGCAAACAAAGAAACAAGGAAACATGGCACAAAGCCAAAACAACAAAATAAGTCTCCAGGAACTGACCCTAAAGTAAAGGAGGTATATGAATTATCTGACAAATAATTCAAATATCCATCATAAAGATGCTCAACAAGCTCAGAAAAATATAATACATGAATAAAATGAAAACTGCAAATCAACTTAAAACATAAAAAGAGCCAAACAGAAAATTTTAAGCTAAATAATACAATAAGTAAACTGAAAAATTCACTAGACAGTTTCAACAGCACACTTAATCAACCAGAAGAAAGAAGCAGCAAATTTGAATCCAGGCAATTTGAAATTATTAGTCAGAGGAACAAAAAGAATAAAAAGGAGTGCAGAAAGTCTGAAAGGACTTAAGGGACAAAATCAAGTGGACCAATATATGCAATATTATATTAAAAGAAAGAGAGATAAAGGGACAGGACATTTATTTAAAGAAATAATGGCCTAAATATCCCAGAAAGAATATGGACATCCAAACCCAAGAAGCCCAACAGAACCCAACTAAGAGGAACCCAAAGGACTTCAAACTGACTACATTATGACTAAATTGTCAAATGTCAAAGATAAAGGGAAAATTTTGAAAGAAGACGTGACTCATGATATACAAGAGAGTCCCATAAAATCAGTAGATTTATCAGCAGAAATCTTTCAGGGCAGAAAGGAATTATATGATAGATTTGAAGTAATAAAAAAAATGTTAACCAACAATATATCCAGAAAAACCGTCTTTCTAAATAAAAAGGAAATAATTTCCCATATAAACAAAAGCAGCGAGAATCCATCACCACTAGATGTGGTGAAAAATGCTAAAGTGAGTCCTTTGAAGTTGACATAAAAGTTGATATAAATAGAAAACAGCACAAAGACAAATGAAAGTATAACCTCCACTACCAAAAGTAAACATATAGACAAAACAAAATATTGTAATACTGGAGAAGCTGGGCAAGATGACTGACTAGATGTAGCCAGGTGAACCAGCTGCCACTGAGGGACGAGGGCAACTGGTACACTCCTAACAGATCTTCTGAGGTATGGCACTAAGAGTGGACAGAGGGAAGACACAGAAGCTTGGCTGAAGGAGGAGGAAACTGAGAACAATGCACAGGGCTACAGTGCAGCAGAACTTGTTATTGGCCTCCAACAACTCTGGGGGAATGAGTGAGTTGAACTGGCAAGGAGCAACATGCTCAACAATGGGCTTCTGGAATTCTGACAGGAGGAGACCCCTCCCCTACCATGGACACTTGATTTGGAAGGGAAAGTTATTTAGAGAAGTGTTAGGGATGGCACTCCTGCTGGTGTAGAGCCCAGAGGGTTTGATGTGGAAATGTCTATAGTGGAGCACAGCCATGGATGGCCACCTTCCTAGGCTCAACTTACTCCCATAAGAAACTTTGGCACTAGGGGAACTGTCAGACCTAAACTCTACAGAATTTTCTGGCCTATTACACAAAGCCAGTCCAACCTGAACACCCCTTGATAGTCCAACCTGAACACCCTGTGATCTGCTGGCCTCTCCCATGGCTCCAGCCTGACTGCACATGCTTGCAGTATGGCTTCCGGTGCCCTGGGGGCCTACATTGTAGATCTTGCACTGGTGAACCATACCTGACCAGAAAAGAGTTCCAGCAGAGGGACCCCCACAGATACATAACAGCCTGTCCCCTCCCACACTGCACTGCAGCTTCCCACAAGCACATGAACTTGTGGGAACACCCCACATTGCTTGGCTACTATGCATGTGCATTGATAGACCTTGCCTTCTCTCCCACCAGTGTATGTGTGTGCGTGTGGATGTGCACCTTTGTGGGGAACGTTCCCATGTGAGGCCCCTTGGAATTGGGCCTCGCCATATGGTGAGCTTGAGCCTGGACACAGTTTCCTGTTGGAGGCAGTAGAGCTATGGGAAAGTAGAAACTGCAGGTAAAGGAATTATAAAAAGAACTTTGTGAGACAGTGATGTGACCTGCATGTGGTCTGACAGGACAATGTGTCCAGTTTCTGCATCTGATTTATGACTTTGTTTACCCACTATTGGGTCCTGTGCCTGTTCTTGTGACTGCGCAAATATAATAGGTTTCTGCCTCACTGGTGCCTTGCATAGGTCAGTAACTTTTAACTATAGGTTTCCCCACCCTGATACTGAGACCCACCTGCGTGACTTGATTGTACCTGATTATGTATCTGATTTTACTATTGTTCTTATGTGCTGCTTTCATAAATGAGATAATGGTATCTGTTCCTGTAAATGACATAGGACAAACATATATATACTAACTGTGTGCACAATAAAGCTGCTGTTTAGGCATTGCTGTTTAAGCACTGCTTACTCAGTCCTCCAGACCCCGTTTGTCTGTCTTCTCTTTTTTCTGCGCACTCCCCTATTCAGGTTGGGACCCCCTTGCTGGCCAAGAGTCCCCAGCAAATGTGCCGGCCTCTCGGGAACCCAGACACCTTGCACCGCCACTGCTGCCAGT
>CAUYQU010046295.1:0-28971 GCA_963574635.1 Cheracebus regulus | reverse complement strand
CACAAAGGAAGTACATCCTGTTATTAAACCAGAGAGAAAAATGTTTTTCTAATGTTTGCAGCTCTTCGTTTTTTTCTCTATTTATATCAACTGGATTTTTTTTTTTTTTTTTTTTTTTTTTTTGAGACAGGGTCTCACTCTGTCACCGAGGCTAGAGTGCGGTGGTGCAATTACAGCTCACCGCAGCCTCGACTTCCCAGGCTTAAGTGATCCTCCTTCTTTACTCAGCCTCCCGAGTAGTTGGGGACCACAGGCACTTGCTACCATGCCCAGCTAATTTTTTGTATTTTTTTTTTTTTTAGTAGAAACAGGGTTTCACCGAATTAGCCAGGAAGTCTTCATCTCCTGACCTCGTGATCCACCTGCCTCAGCCTCCCAAAGTGCTGGGATCACAGGCGTGAGCCACCACGTCTGGCCCTTTCATTCTGTTTTTAAGAGAAAATACTTTGTTCTTTTTTACCATGATAATTTAGTGTGTGATATCATGAAAACGGGCTGTAGCCATTTAAATTCTTGTTAAGGTGCAGGAACTAAGAGACTTAAGTTTCTATGAAGCCGTGTCAACTTCTCTTGGGAGACCTTCAGTGGTTCCAGTTCCAGGGTCTCCTTGAAGAAATCGCGATTGTATATCTGGAGTTTTCCTTTCCAACATTGGCTAAGTCACATAGCTGAGAAATACAGATACATATAGAAAGTTCCTGAATGGATGAACTTTCCCACTTTGAATTCTTTAAATGTAGATTCTAGAATGAAATATATTTATGTGTATTAGAGTTGTCAACTGTTTTTGTTCTTTCCAGCTTCAACATTGCTTTATGGCACGTGTGGTCATTTTTCACTCCGTTGTTGTTGTTTACCCAGTTTATGGGGGTTGTAATGTTTATCTCACTCCTTGGATGATTTCTGAAGGTAAGATATCTGGAATGGTTTTTCTGATAATGAACTCGTTTGAAAAATATCTTTTATGACAATTTTCAGTGGATGGAACTGTAACAGACTATTGAATTATTTGCAGTCATGTTGACACCAGAGTTGTCCACACTAGAATTGTCCATCTGTTGAACTCTGAGATAGAAGGGACTGAGACTCCTTTTTTTTTTTTTTTTGAGACTAGGTCTCACTCTGTTGTCCAGGTTAGAGTACAGTGGCATGATCACAGCTCACTGCAGCCTTGATCACCTGGGGGGGCTCAAGAGATCCTCCCACCTCAGCTTCCCAAGTGGCTGGTATTACAAACATGTGCTACCATGCTTGACTAATTAAAAATTTTTTTTTGTGGAAATAGTCTCCCCATGGTGCCCAGGCTGGAGGGGGTGGGGGCTGAGACTCTTTCTTTTGTAAAAGTTGATTCTAAGTGACTACTTTTTAGAGAAAGTACCCTGCCTTTCAAAGACCTCATAAAGACAGGATTGTACCTTTCAATATAGTTAAATTCATACATTAGACTATTTTATATTGAAATTATATTAATTTCTGTCAACTTAAATGACTGTTGACTAGATCTTTCTGAAGAAATGCGAATACAGGAAGAATGGACAGTTTTACCCAATTGGGAAAAAAATTCTGCCATCTTCTAGCTGTCCTGGCTTCCTCATAAAAATGTGTTGGATGACGCAGTCAGCTTTTGTTTGATGTTATTTAGAGAATTTCTGCCTCCCCACACAGCACCCCATCCTGAGATCTGCTGCCTTACACAGTGGAGGCTGTTTTCTAAGTGTCAGAAAATTCTGTTATTAAATAAGTGTATATTGAGAATACTCACTCCAGATGCTTAGGGGCATGTTGAAAAGGACAAAGATAGGGCCTCCTGTCAGGTCACTTACATCAGAACTTGCAGGCAATCTGCTTTATACAGCAGTTTACGGATGTGGAAACTGAGGCCCATGGAAATAAAAGGTAATACACTAAATCTTCAAGGAGTTAATGAAAACTGACATTTCTGCTAACAAACAGCATGTTCTTCCTGTGGCATGTTAAAGCAAAGTCAGTGGTAACCAAGTGAAGAAGAAATGGACATAGTCTCACTGTTAGCAGTCTAAAAATAGTTGCTAGGACATCCCTGCCCACACCAGTGTCTCCAGTCTCCTTCATGCATCTTGCTGTGTCTTGGGATCACTGGGAGCCCTCACGGGAGGCCCTTCTTTCCTGTACACACGTGGTGCTACCAGCGGCTCTGGGCCTGGAGGAATCCTGCACATCTCAGAAAACTTCCTCACCCGACCCCATCACCCACCACTCCCCTTCTCATGTTGTGAAGTCTTCTTTGACTCTTCAGGTTTGAGATTTTACAGATGTTTGGGAGCTCTTACTCTGACATGAATTTATAATTGGTAATAGAGATGCAGAGTTCGCTCAGCAGAGTGAACTCTGCTTTTTAGTGTTAAATGCAATAGCTTAAGATACAATGTTTTATTTGGTACATGAATGCTGATTTTCTTTCAGATTTAAGGACATATACTTTTTTTTTTCATTTTTTTAAGAGACAGGGTCTTCTGTGTTGCCCAGGCTGGCCTTGAACTCCTAGGATCAAGTGATCCTCCTGCCTCAGCCTTCGAAGTAGGTGGGACTACAGGCCCAGGCCACTGTGCCTGACTGGACATGTGAATTTCAAGTCAATGCTTAAACATCCAGCTAGCTAAAAGCATGGCAGACCCTAACAGAAAAGCTACAGTGTGTTTTTGCAACTATGAAGTGGTTCCTGGGAAAAATTGTGACTTTGTGTAACTGTTATTGAAACCAGAATAAATTACATTTCACTTGCATATTCTTAAATTATTAACAATTTTGAAAGTCCGTGATATAGAAATACAATTTTGCAATGTTAATCTGGTTGAATCCTTGGAGAGAGTGGTTTCATTATAGGTGCATAATGCACTCTTAATATTTTAAATAAATTGTTCACTCTTCCATTTGAGGGATTTAGACAAGGATGTCTAAAATGGCTGGATGTATATAAAGGAATTATGTTGTCATGTGCCTTTAATCCGCTTCAGTAATTGCTATAATCTCATGTTTATGATAGTTTTGTTAGGTGACAGGACCAAATGAAAGCATTTTATGTTTTTTTGTCACTTTAGATTTTATCATTTTGTAAATTATTGAGATTCTAGAATTTCCTAATGTGAAGTTTTAATCATTTTAAGTATATATATTTTTTTCTGTGCCATTCAAATAAAATATTTTTATAACTTTCTTGTGAGTTTTGTTCATGCAAACTTTGGAATAACTGTTGCTTTTTAGCTATTAGCACTTTGAATTAACTGTAGAAATAAAGGCTAACTCTGGTCTTCAGAGACCTTATAAAGACAGCATTTGCATTTTCAAATGCAGATATGTCTGCATTAAATCTAAATAGCATAAGCATTGTGACAGCATGTACCTGATGTTGATTGTTTTCTCTGTAAAGTGACTTCCAGTAATGACCTGATTGAATCACCACTTGTGTCTGGTTCAGATCATACCCTGCCATTTAATAGCTGCAAGACCTTCAGCAGTACAGGTTTAGTATCCCTAATCTCAAAAATCCAAAATTCAGAATGCTCCAGAATCTGAAACTTTGATTGCTGACATGATGCTCAATGGAAATGCTCATTGGAGTGTTTGGGTTTTGGGTTTTGGAGTATAATGCAAATATTCCAAAATCCAAAACACTTCTGGTCCCAAGCATTTCAGAGAAGAGGTGGTCAACCTGTAGTCTTTTTTCAACTTTGAAGTGGGAATAAAAAAGAGACTGAGACAGAGTCTCACTCTGTCACCCAGGCTGGAGAGCAGTGGCACGATCTCGGCTCACTGCAATCTCCGCCTCCCAAGTTCAAGTGATTCTCCTGCCTTAGCTTTCTCGAGTAGCTAGGATTACAAGTTCGCCAGTACGCCTGGCTAATTATTTGTATCTTTAGTAGAGATGGGTTTTTCCATGTTGTCCACACTGGTCTGGAACTCCTGGCCTCCCAAAATTCTGGGATTACAGACATGAGTCACCGCACCTGGCCAAAAAGAGACATGTTAATAAATATGTTTAAACAAGATTATGACTGGTTCCTGTTAAATAATTCTTATGCAAGTTATTTATGTTTTTTTTTTTTTTTAATTTAAGAAATGGGGTCTTGCTGTCACTCAGGCTGGAGTACAGTGGCACCATCATAGCTCATCGTATACTCACACTCCTGGGCTCAAGCAGTCCTCCCACCTCAGCTTCCCGAGTAGCTGGGATTACAAGCCTGAGCCACCATACTCAGCTAAGGTCCTTTCCTTTTATTATAACTATTCAGTAAATAAAAATGGTGTCAAGCAATCTTATTATTGCTTCTAAACTGACAGGAGGAGCACCTACTTGTAAGTAATAGAGAGCTACATTAAGAGTTACAAATCTTTATCATGAAAGTTGGAGATAAAGTGTGTGCCCTGGCTTTGACAATCAGTAATGAAGAGCTACATTAAGAGTTACAAATCTTTATCATTAAAGTTGGAGATAAAGTGTGTGCCCTGGCTTTGACAATCAGTGATCATATTTTCAAACTGTATTGCACACCCAGGGCTTAGAAGTTCTGATTGAATTTGTAGGCAAAACTGTCCATGTTGTTTGAAGAGTTCCTCAAGTGGTTGTAATGTGCATCCTGGATCAAGACCTCTCCTACTACCCTACTTAGTTTGAGGAGATACATCTCGGAAGAAGCCGGAACACTAGGATTGGCAAGGAAGATGGAGATAACTGAATCTTGGCTCACTAGGATAAAAATCAGATTGGAACTTCCCCTAAATCTGTGTCTGGGACCTAGTTTGGGAGAGGATTTGAAACAGGACTTAAAGTTCCTGGCTGTATTTGGTTTTATGCTACTAAAAAAATGGTCTCTGACTATACTTCAGCAAAACACGCGTTGGACAGGAATCCAACAAGGACAGTAAGTAGGACTGTTTTTGGAGGAGGGGCTAAGGGACTAGGTAATAGGAGTAACAACATGACTTCCCACTATCCTAAAGATGGAACATAATGTCAAAGAATTTTGGGCCATGTTTTAAAATTGCCACAGTTTGATCTTTGGCCACAGATTATATTTTTCCCACATGCAAAAGTAACTTACCCCCCAAGATTCCTCCAAAAGTTTCATCCCATTACAGTATCAGGCTCAGGTTTGAGGTCCAGGATCTTATCAGATGAGGTTCTTCAAGTGTTGAGTCCTTTTAATCTAATTTTTTTTTTTTTTTTTTTGAGACAGGGTCTTTTTCACCCAGGCTGGAGTGCAGTGGTGCTATCTAAGCTCACTGCAGCCTCAACCTCCTGGATTTAAGCCATCCTCCCACCTCAGCCTCCAAAGTAGCTGGGACTACAGACATGTGCCACCATACCCAGCTAATGTTTTGTATTTTTTGTAGAGAGATGGGATTTCACTATGTTGCCCAGGCTGATCTTGGACTCTTGAGCTGAAGCAATCCGCCTGCCTCGGCCTCTCAAAGTGCTAGGATTACAGGTGTGAATCTCCATGCTCAGCCTCTAAACATTTGAAAAGTCAAGTAACCGGCCATCCACACTGATCATACAGTGGTGGGACAGAAAGGGAATCACAGTCAACATTCCCATTCAGAAAGGGATGCTTCAAGTCTATAGCAATTCTGAAATTCAGCTGGGAACATGGCCCCCTATCTTGACTAAGGATCAGTACAGCTGCCTAGAAATGTGTCATAGCTCTTGGCTCTGGGTTCTGCGTCATCCTGTGAGTCATCCCCCCCCTTTTTTTTTTTTTTTTTAAAGGAAGAAAACTGAGTTTGGAGTGCAGTAGCCTTTCAGCCTGCTTCCTGTTCGTAAAAGGTGTGAGGTCCAGAGGGCTCTTCATTCTGTACTGTCTGTACCCCTTTAAGACTGAGCTGATGGTGTTTCTACCAGAAGAATTCACAAAGCCTAAGACGTAGGAGACATTATTGGTAGCTTTTAAAGAGATTTTCATGTCCTGGAGCTGCAGAGTTGGCACATCTGAAAAATAGGCACAGAACTTAATTCTAAGATTGGCGGAGTATCAGAGAAGGCTGAATTCTTAGTCTAGAAAACATATACAAAGTCAGGGAAGGATTATGGCCTTAATTGGAATGGGAGTATTTATTTAAATGCACTTGAGAACCTTGTATCTTAAGATTCCTCAGAACCCTTTGGGCCTGCAGAAAGGGACCACTTTCCCTGACTGGAAGATAGACATGAGGTCAAGACAATGCAGAGGCCTCAGAGGAGGTAGGAACCCACCAAGCAAAGCTTTCCCTCCTCAGCGTGTGTCCCATATTCTTTCCTGGCCATCGAACCAATATCCTGGGGCAAATACTGATGTCACTTTACTGGAGTGATCACTTTACTGGCTGGACTGCCAAGTAAAGAGAGAAGCATTATATGGCAAATGTGCTCAGGACCTGGCTAACACACTGCTGAGAATCAGGAGAGCATGTCTGGGAGCAGATCCTGGTGGTGCTGGATTACAGGCTGAATACAAAGTTGGATAAACTAGAGTTCGTCAGAACTCCTGTGACATAGGATTCAACACCCTTGTAAGGGCTTCAAGAGATGATTCTAATCCACTGCTGTTATGCCTCTTGCAGACTTGGAAAAAGTAATGGCCCACATTAAATAAATGAGATGTCAAGATTGCTATGACAGCTTGTAGAGGAGGAGATCCAAGAGTTTCTGAGGGAGCAGACATGTTCAAATGGGTCTACTATATAAGGCTAGAAAACCTATCCACCAGGTTCTTTGAAGAGCCTGAAAGATTCCATTTATCAAGGAAATAAGAAATGAATAAGGGCAGGCATCACTAAGCTGGTAACTAGTGTCTCTGTAGGGTGGAGCTGAGGTGTGAATGTGGTTGTAGGACTGGGCTCCCTTGTAGGAACTGTAATGATAGGGTCCCATAATGCTAGAGGCTATGCCAGTTTCACTTTTACCAGGCAGAGCTAACAGTATGTCTTCACAGTCCCGCTTCAGGGCTGGTCGGCTACGTGCCATAGTATAGATCTTGATTGTCCTGACATTGTACGCAGCATCATACTGGTCCACCACACTGGTGATGTTATACAATTGGATCTGATGAACAGGAAGTAGCAAGTTCTGTAGATGCCAATTTTTTGAGAAAAAAATTTATTTGCTACTGGGCCCTGGTAGAGACTGAACACCTAACTTAAGACAAGTGACCACAGAACCTGAGCTTTCCATTATGAGCTGGATGTTATCTGATCCACCAAACCATGATGTTAGGCCTGCACAGCAGCACTGGACTAGATGGAATAGATGACACTGAATCTGAGCAGGTTTGGAAACTATAAGTAAGTTGCACATGCAGGTGGTTCAGATTCCTTTGAGACCAGCTCTTGCTGCATTGCATTTCTTCCCCATCCACACCCATGGTCCTACGGGAGTTTCTCATGAATGAGGAGGAAAAGCTTAGGCTGAGCTGCAGGTGCTTCTGCATGCTATGATGGCACCAACCCAAAGTAGACAGCTGCAGCATTGCAGCCCATCCTAGTGGTGGCCCTGAGGGACAGTGGTGAAGGAAAACCCTCCCAGTGAGCAGAATGTTGAGTTGTGCATTTGGTTGTCCACCGTGTCTAGATTAAGGGACATCCCAAGGACAAATCACTGTCTCATGGGTGGTTGCTAACAGACCAGCAATTTGGCTGGATGGTTGGTAACTTGGAAAGAAAAGAATTGGAAGATTGGTGACAAGATTGGGAGAAGAGGGATGTGGATGAATATCTCAGAATGGATACAGAGTGTGGAGATTTTCATCTCGTGTGAATGGTCACCAATAGCCACACCCTACAGAGGAGGTGGGCAAAGTGGCTTGTTCTGTGGGTGTCTGTCAGCTTCTTTTCCCAGCCATCCAGTGCTTGCTCCATGGGCCATAGTACAAAGTACCTGGTGGCAGGAATGGAGACTGTGCATGGATTCAGCAACAGAAGTTCCCTAGGCAAAGCTCAACTTGCTTAACAGAATCTGCTATGATGGTTTCAAAAGAGGGCCCTGAATTTTTTGTGATGCCTCCCATTGAGAAGGGACTCTTTATCTTCTTCCCTTGAAGAGGATGGACTTATGACTGCTTTCACTGATAGAGTATGCTAGAAGTGATGCTGTGTGGCTTGGAAGTCTAGGTCACAAAGGCCATGCAGTTTCTGCCTAGCTCTGTTAGAATGCTTGTTCTCCCTACATTCCCTTCTGGGTTCCTCTCTCTCTCAAAGCCTGGTTACAAGGCTGTAGAGGCTCAAGCCACATAAGGAGGCCATGTGTAGGTGCTCTGGTCCACAGTCCCAGCTGAGCTCAGCCTTTGCGTTTTCCTATTCCCGGGCACCAGAATGTAAGTAAAGAAATTTCAGATGATTCCAGCCTCAGCCTTTAGTTTCCTCAACTGTTCAAGTGTCTTAGTCCATTTTGGCTGCTGTAACAAAATACCACAGACTAGGTGGCTTATCGGCAACAGAAATGTATTTCTCAACATTCTTAAGGCTAGAAGTCCAAGATCCAGGTGCTGGCAGATTCAGTGTCTATCAGTGTTAATTTCTTCATTTTGACAAAAGTACTGTGGTGTGTAAGACGTCAGGGGAAGTTGGGTGAATGAAGATGTTAACAGGAATGCTCTATACTATCTTTGCAAGTCTTCCATAAATCTAACATTATTTCAAAAGAAAAATGAGGGGTCTTTAAGAAGTTCATGAAAAATGTATATTATGAACTATGCATGGATTTCAAAGTCTTTCTGCCCCAAGTAAAACTTGTACTAACTTGTTATAACATGTCTGAATAGGATCTAGTTTGAGACACTAAGAAAGAGAAGACAGTTTGAAAAGAGACAAAAGAGACCACATTAGTGCAACATGAATTCTGCTAAAATGGAAGCAAGAAGAAACATCAATTTATTGTGAAGCTTGGGTGAAAAAATGATGAAATCATTTATGCTTCATGAAAAGTTTATGGGAACAATGCCCCAAAGAAATCAATAGCTTACAAATGAACAACTTATTTTGAGAAGGTGTGAGATGATGTTGAAGATGAAGCCCTAAGTGAGAGACCCTACACATGAATTTTTGAGAAAAACATTAATCCTGTTTACTAATCAAAGAGGACTGATGATTAACAGCAGTTAATAATAGCAGAAACAATAGCCAGTGTCATAGATGTCTCAGTTGGTTCAGGTTACACAATTCTGACTGAAAGAAAATTTTCCACTTGATCCAAAGCTGTTGTTCCCAGATCAGCTGCAAACAACAGCAGAGCTTTCAGTGGAAGTTTTAAACAAGTGGGATCAAGATCCTGAAGCATTTGTTCAAAGAGCTGCAAGAGGATATGAAACATGGATTTCCTAGTACTATCCTGAAGACCAAAAACAATCAGAGCAATGGCTACCAAGGGTGGAAGTGGGTCAGTCAAAGCAAAAGCAGACCAATCAAGAGCACAGGTCATGGCAACAGTATTTGGGGGTTCCAGGTGCTTATCCTGTTGACTTTCTACAGGACAAAAGAATGGTAACATCTGCTTATTATGAGAGGTATTTGAGAAAGTTAGCCAAAGCTTTAGCAAAAAACTCTTGGGAAAGCTTCGCCAGAGTCCCCCTCCACCATGACAATGCTCCTGCTTATTCCTCTCATCAAACAAAGGCAATTTTGGGAGAATTTTGATGGGAAATCATTACAGTCCTGATTTGGCTCCTCCTAACTTATTTTTGTTTCCTAATCTTAAAAAATCTGTAAAGGGTACCCTTTTTTCTTCAGTTAATAATGTGTAAAAGACTGCATTGACATGTTTAAATTCTCAGGAACTTCAGTTCCTTAGGGATGGGCTAAATGGCTATATCATGACTTATAGAAGTGTCTTGAACTTGATGGAGCTTATGTTGATAAATAAAATTTATGTTTATATGTTTATTTTTATTTTTTCCAAATTTTGAAGTCCAAGGGTACATGTGGAATGGCTAGATTGAGTTCATTAATATATGCATTACCTTGCATATTTATTTTTGTGGTGAGATTTCTTAAAATCTACTCTCTTCACAATTTTTAAAATGCTACAAATTGTTCTTAACTATAGTTACTATGCTGTACAATAGATCTCTTCAACTTACTCCTACTTCACTGAAATCTTGTGCCCTTTGACTAACATCTCCCAACCCGCCAATTCTCCCCAACCTACCAATTCTCCCCAAACCGCCAATTCTCCCTGCTCCTCAGCCCCTGATAGCCACTATTCTACTCTCTACCTATATGACTTCAGCTTTTTTAGATTATACACACACACATATATATATATATTTATGTATATATAAATGAGATCATGTGGCATTTTTCTTTCTGTGCTTGGCTTACGTCACTTTACATAGTATCTTCCAGGTTCATATTCAATGTTGTTACAAATGTCAGGATTTCTCCCCCTTTTTTTTTCTTTTTTGAGACAGGGTCTGGCTCTGTTACAGGCTGGAGTAACAGTGGGACAATCTCGGCTCACTGAAATCTCGACTTCCCAAGCTCAAATGATCTTTCTACCTCAGCCTCCCAAGTAGCTGGGACTACAGGTGCACACCAGTGGGTCTGATTAATTTTTTGTATATATTTTTTGGTAGAGTTGAGATTTTGCCATGTTGCCCAGCTGGTCTTGAACTCCTGGCTCAAGCAATTCACCCACCATGGCCTCCGAAAGTGTTGGCATTAAAAGCATGAGCCACTGTGCCCGGCCATTTCCTTCTTTTTAAAGGTTAAATAGTATTCTGTTGTGTATGTATACAATGTGTATATGTACACATGTTTTCTTTGTCCGTTCATCCATTGATGAATGCTTAGGTTAATTCCATGTCTTGATTATCATTTGTGTGTTATGGATTGAATTTTCTCTCACCAGAAGATCTGTTGAAATCCTAACTTCTGGTACCTCTGAATGTGGCCCTATTTGAAAATGGAATCTTTGTAGATTTCATTAAGATGTAAGTTACAAGGAAGTCACTGGAGTAGGGGTGGGTCCTTAACCCATTATGATAGGTGTCTTTATAAGAAGAGGAAAAGAGACACATGCACAGAAGAAAGATGGTCAAGTGACACCAGAGGCAAAATTGGAGTGATACAGCCACAAGCCAAGGAAGGCAAAGGCTTGCCAGCAGCCAGCAAAAAATGGAAGAGGCCAGTGAGGACCCCTCGCTGGAGCCTTCAGAGAGAACTTGGCTCTGTTGACATCTAAATTTTGGACTTTTGGCCTCCCAAACTGTGAGAGAATAAACTTTTGTTGTTTTTAAGTCACCCAGTTAGTGGCACTTTGTTATACCCATCCTAAGAAATGAACACTGTCTAACTCTTTTATTCTTAAAAATACTGGGATTACATAGCCACCACCAAAGGTGACCGGGGGCAAAATGTTCTAACTGCCCCTTGGGGCCTTCTATTATCCCCAGTAGCTGAGTGTGCCAATGGACCTCTGGCCTTGTGAAATCTCATCATCCTCCCTGGAAGAAGGGAGCCCAGGTCTGAGGGCAGCATGTCTCCCCGTCATCTGCGTGGTTCTGAACCATCACTGAGAGGGAGCTGACTTGTCGGGACATTTCTGGCTTTTACACTGATTGATCCATGTCACACAGTTCTCAGGGCACAATGTGGGCCAGTGTAAGATGCGCTAAAAGTGGTGAAAACAGCAGGCCTGGGCACCACCAAAGCGTCATTTCTGACCCCTTGTTCTGCCCACCACGGAGCAGGGGTCAGTCATAAGAAACTGGGGAATGCATGTGGCTCAGACTTTTGAAAAAAAAAATGTCATCGGTGGAAGGCAGAACACACTGTGGGTAACCCTCTCAGTTAATTTAATTTTATTTATTTATTGAGATGAAGTCTCGCTCTGTCATCTAGCTGGAGTGCAGGGGCACAATCTTGGCTCACTGCAACCTCCACCTCCCGGGTTCAAGTGATTCTCCTGCCTCAGCCTCCTGAGTAGCTGGGATTACAGGTGGACACCACCATGCCCAGCTAATTTTTGTATTTTTAGTAGATATGGAGTTTCACCACGTTGACCAGGCTAGTGTTGAACTCCTGACCTCAAGTGATCTGCCTCGACCTCCCAAAGTGCTGGGATTACAGGCTCTCAGTTAGTTTTAACATTGTCTTGAGATTACAATAAAGGGGGCTGATTTTGCCCCCAGAAACTTTCATTTCATTGCTTCTTTAAAAAAAATGCAAGGTGGGCATGTTGGCTCACACCTGTAATCCCAACACTTTGGGCGGCTGAAGTGGGAGGATCACCCGGTCAGGAGTTTGAGACCAGTCTAGCCAACATGGTGAAACCTCATCTCTACTGAAAATACAAAAACTAGCTGGGTGTGGTGGTGGGCACCTGTAATCCCAGCTACTCAGGAGGCTGAGGCAGGAGAATCGCCTGAACCTGGCCGAGATTGCTGCACTCCAGCATGAGCGACAGAGTGAGATTCCATCTCAAAAAAAAAAAAAAAAAATGCAGGTAGCCCAGAGACAGGCGTTCCACCTGACTTTCAGATAGTGACTGAGTGTTATTTACCTTTGTACTGAATGGGATATGGTACTGTGAGCTGCTGTAACACTTAAGACTTGTGGTGGCTTAGCACAATGGAAGTTTATTTCTCATGTAAGGTCCAGCTTTGGGAACGGAAGCCACCTACCTCACCAGTCACTGGGGAGACAGGCAGACAGGCTCTGCCATCTTCAGCTCAGGCTTCCAGGTTGCTCTGGCTGTTGGTGTCAGCAGCTATTGGTAGGAAGGGCAGGGGAGAAGGCGGAGGGTCCCTAGTAGGTTTGCTGGATCTTCTCTCTGGACTGCCCTCCCCAACCCCTGCTCCCTTCTGCCTGGGCATCCACTCCTAAGACTAAAGAACGTGCAGGATGCCAGACACGGTAGCTGGCACCTGTAGTCCCAGTGCTTTGGGAGGCTGAGGTGGGAGGATCGCTTGAGCCCAGGGGTTTGGGATCAACCTAAGCAACATAGCAAGACCCCTGTCTCTACAAGAAATCATTTTAAAAAACAAAACAAAACAAAAAACGAGCCAGGCATTTTAGCACAAAACTGCAGTCCCAGCTATTCGGGATGCAAAGATGGGAGGAGCACTTGAGCCCCAGAGTTTGAGTTATAATCACTCCACTTCATTCCAGCCTGGGCAACATAGGGAGACCCTGTCTCTATTAGAAAGAAAGAAAAATGGAAGGAAGGAAGGAAGGAAGGAAGGAAGGAAGGAAGGAAGGAAGGAAGGAGAAAGAAAGAGAGAGAGAAAGAAAAGAAAGGAAGAAAGAAAGAGAGAAAGAAAAGAAAGGAAGAAAGAAAAGAAAAGAAAGAAAGGAAGGAAGGAAGGAAAGAGAAAGAAAAAGTGTGCGGGAGTTGCCTCCTCCCTGAGCCCTTCAGCCTTCCTGCAGACCTGGGCTTCTCCCGGGCCCCTCCTTGCAGCTCAGCTCAAGGATGCCGTGCTGTACTCTGCCCTCACCCCCAAGCTCCCCGGAGTTGATAGCTAAGTCTCACAGGTCACGCTTCCCGGCTTCCCGGTGACGGCTCATTAGCTGTTTGTCTATTGCTGTGTCTCTACCTGACATCAGCTCCACCTGAGCAGAGCCTTTCAAGCCAAAACCCCAGAGCCTAGAACAGACAGCAGCAAATGACTCATAAGTCAACGCATAAATATGTGTTGATCAAATGGATGAATGAATGACTTGGAGGAATGTTGGAGGCAAGGCAAGGTCCCCAGGTTGACTCCCTGCCGGCCCAGGCCTCCCCGCCCCTCCTTTACTAGTCAGGACCCGCGATTGCAATTTGCTGAGCCCAGCGCAAAACAAAAACGTGGGTCCCCTTGTTCAAAGATTAAGAATTTCAACACAGCAAGGGTAGAGCCTTAAACCAAGAGGGAGAGGGTGTCTTCTGGGGCCAGCTGCGGGCTGCTGCGCGGGGGTGGGATGGGGGCTCGCCCCAGGCTCGCTCCCAATCCCCAGAATCTCGGTCCTGAGGCTGGGGTTCTGCGCCTCCAGTCCGACACGCCAGACCGTAGGACGCTCTTCTGCAGAAACTCTCTAGACTTCTACTTAGTGGCGCCCGAGTGGGGCGCCCGGGCGGACGCAGTCCCCTTTCGGGAGCGGGCGGGCGTGAGGAGGGCCCCGGGGGCTTTGGAACTGGCTGGTGGAGACGCTTGGGTGCCGGTGGCTCCAGCCAGACCCCGGGGCGTCCCCCACTCCAGCTCCGCAGGGCCCAGAACTGCTGCCGCTCCTCTGGCGGAGGGCGCGGGATGGTCTCTCTTCTTGGAAAGTGGCTTAGGTCTTCTTCCGCGTCTGGGCGTCTCGCAGTCGACACACAGGCACACCAGACGGACAAACAGAAAAACCCACAAAAGGCGGCCCCTCCCCCGATTCAGAGAGCCAGTGACTGGCGCTCCTCCACCCCTAACCAGATACACCCGAACACAGACACAGAGTGACCCGCGCAGAGAAGACATCACAGAGATACGCAGGAACAAGGACAGACCGACGGACGCTTGGACACAGACCCAGGCAGGATCACCTGGGTCTCTGGGTTCCCCAACGGAGACCCGCGGGGACCGCCCGGAGCAGCGCATGACCCTGCAGAGCCCGGGACGCCCCACTTGGCAGCAGCCACGCCCCCCGCGCACACCCCCTTGGTCTGGCTCCGGGAGACCCCTTCTTTTCTCCCTACCCCCGCAACCCCGGGAGGCACCTCTTGTCACCCAGCGTTTCCGGGGCGCCGGGACAGGAGCTGGGTCGGCGGGAGTCGGCGCAGGGGTGAGGGCTGCAGACGGCGGGCGGGGGCCGGGAGCGCGGGCGGAGTTTCGAGAGGACCCGCGAGTGTCTGGGCAGGGCTGGCCTGTGTCCCAGGGATCAGGAGTGGGGAGCTGTCCGCGTGGGTCCCGGAGTAGGCAGGAGTCTGCCCGGGGCGTTGCCCAGTGAGGGGCAGTGGGCAGGGGAGCGCGTGGAATCCCGGGTCAGGGGGTGGGGCGCCGGGTAGGTGGACAGGGTGGTACCTTGGCCGAGGGCGAAGGGGCAGAAGAGGGGAGGGCGGGCCTCGGGGGGTGTCAGGAGAGGGGGAAGCTTGGTAGGGTCGTGGGGTGGGAATCGGAGGGGCGTTGAAAAAGGAAAGGGGGGTGCTGGTTGGCAGAGGCGTAGGGGCAAGGACAGGAACCGGGAGCGCAGGCGGGGCCCGGCGGCGGCCACCCCCGAGACCAGACTTGGCGCGGGTGTCTCGAAGATGCTCGCGGGCCGGGGGTCCCCCGCCTCGCCCCGGGCAGCTGCAAGCGCCTCGGTCGAGGAGTCGTCGGGGCCCGCGGCCTGCCCGCCGCTCTCGCCCTCGTCCCCGAGGTCCCCGGAGTCCCCAGCCCCTCAGCGGGGCGGTGTGCGCGCCAGCGTCCCGCAGAAGCTGGCGGAGGCGCTGAGCAGCCAGTACGGGCTGAACGTGTTTGTGGCGGGGCTGCTGCTGCTGCTGGCCTGGGCGGTGCACGCCGCGGGCGTGGGCAAGAGCGACCTGCTGTGCTTCCTGACGGCGCTCATGCTGCTGCAGCTGCTGTGGATGCTGTGGTACGTGGGCCGCAGCTCCGCGCACCGCAGCCTCTTTCGCCTCAAGGACACGCACGCGGGCGCCGGCTGGCTGCGCGGTGAGTCCTCGCTCGCGGGCCGCATCCTAGGGCGGCTCTGCGCCCTTCCCACCGCTGCCGTCTTCCTTCAGCCTTTTCTGCCTGGTCTCTCTGTGCATCTTGCCTGGCTCTCCTCTCTGCCCTTCCTTCTCTCCTCTTTTGAAGCCTGGGTAGCCACAGGAGCTTCCTCTCGGCCTCCAGCGTTTCCATCATGACAGCTACAGCTACACAAATCTCTGCAGTCTCCCCCTGGCTTACAGCCATGCAGCGGCCCTACTGACCCCATGATGGAGGCCACGCGCTCTCTCCTGGCACTCGGGGCCTTCTAGCATGTGGCCTCCGAGGGCCCGTTTTCTTTGATCTCCTCCTTCGTTCTCTTCCTGTGCTGCTGTCGTTCTCACGGACTTTCCACTCCCATCGCAAGATCTCCTGCTTCCTCGCCTCTGCACACCCGGCACGTTCGGTTCTCTCCTCCAGGAATGTCTTTTCCACTCTTCCACCTGCCCCTCTGCTTTCCGGGACAGGGCTCGGGCCTCACCCCATTCTTCCCTTGAGGCGTCTCCCACCCGGCCTCCTCAGGGCTTTGCCGGTCTTTCCACACGCCCCCCACCCGCACTGGGCCCTGTCGTCCTTGTCTACACGTCTGTACCCTCCACCCCATTGGAGAGCTCTGCGATTCGTGTCTCTCAGTCCTAGAGCCACTTCAGCGCCTGGCACGAAGTGGGTGCCGAGAAAATGAGGGGGCATTAATGAGTGCGTGGATGCAGCGTGGGGCAGGGAGGGATAGAAGCTCCTGCTGGTACTCACAGGCATTGGCTGAAATTGTCAAGATGAGAAATCTCCCTTCCTCAAGGGGCTGCCACTCTTTTTTTATGCTTGTTTTTGTTTTTGAGACATTTTGTTGTTGTTTTTGTTTTTGCTTTATCTCCCAGGCTGGAGTGCAATGGCGCAAAGCTCACTACAGCCTCTTCCTCCTGGGCGCAAGCAATCCTCACACTTCAGCCTCCTGAATAGCTGGAACTACAGGCACACATGACCTTGCCCGCTAAGTTTTGTTTTACTGTGTAGAGACAGGGTCTTTCTGTGTTGCCTCCTAGTCTCAAACTCCAGGCCTCAGGGGATCCTCCTGCCTTAGCCTCCCAAAGTGCTGGGATTACAGGCGTGAGCCACTGTGCCTGGCTGGGGCTATCCTGTTTGAATGAGAGACAGAGGTGGTGCAGGTGAAAGGGAGGAGGCCGTTGGCAGCATGCTTGTGAAGAAAGCCCCTGTCTGAGTAACCTTCCAGGGAGAGGCCGACTGCATTTCACACCATGTGGTCCAGACACATCACACATGGCCACCTGTATTCTCATGTTAGACCTGATTTTAAAACTCCGTTAGAGTGGCGCTTCCGTGTTCCTTGCATGCATGAGCTTGGGCGAGTTACCTGATTGCATCCCTTACCCTGAACCCTGGTTTCAGCATCTGTAGAATGGGAATCCTGCACTGGATAGGATCCAGTGATTGACGGCGGGGGGTGGAGGGGGGGTGCCCAGCACACACTAGGCGTCCTTCCCACATTTCCTTCAAAGGTCCTGTCCAGATGCCACCTTCTTTCCAAACGCCTGGCAGGGATTGCTCCTCCCTTCCATGGGCCACCGTGGCTGTCCCTCTGTAAAGCTCTTTGGGTCCTTGTCCATTTCTGCCTTGTGTTACGCCTATTTGGATACGAACCTTATCATCCAGATGAGATTTTAGGCTTCTTAGGCTCAGGATCTAGTTCCTCTTGCTTTTGGGAAAATTTGACACCATTGCAGGTTGGCCCAAATTCCTGTTCTGAAAATGGTAGTTTTAGGGAGGTTCATGGTTTTGTGACTCTCTGGGAATGACAGTGAATCTGGTGCTGTTTAAAACAAGGCACAAAGAGTTATTTTAGGATACTGACTTACAATATTAGGCTAAAGAATATTACACACATGAGCCTGAATCTGTGCTTTCCTGCAGTCAAAGCCCCCTTTTTTGTCCTTCACTTCTTTTTTCCTCCATCCTTCTTCCTCCCTTCTTCCTTCCCTCCTTTTCCTTTCTTCCTCCCCCCACTCCCTCCCCTCCTCTCTTCCTCTTCCCTTTCCTTTTTTCTTCATTTTCTTTCTTCCCCTCCTTCATCCTCCCTTCCTCTATCCTTCTCTCCACCATCCCTCCTCCCTCTCTCTCTCCTCCTTCTCTTCTTTCTTCCTCTCTTCCCCCCTCCCCCCCCCACCGCTTCTCTCTCTCTCTCTCTTTTTTTTTTTTTTGAGAGGGAATCTCACCCTGTTGCCCAGGCTGGAGTGCAGTGGCTTGAACATGGCTCACTGCAACCTCCACTTCCTGGGTTCAAGTGATTCCCCTGCCTCAGCATCCTAGCTGGGACTACAAGTGCACACATCACCACACCCGGCTAATTTTTGTGTTTTTAGTAAAGATGGTGTTTCACCATGTTGACCAGGTTGGTCTCAAATGCCTGCGCTCAGGTGATCTACCTTGGTCTCCCAAAGTGCTGTGATTACAGGCGTGAGCTTATTACAGGATAAGCACACACTGTGCCCAGCCTGGTGCATTTAGAATGCTCTTCTTCTTCTTTTTTTTTTTTTCTAGTCAGTCTGCGCTTATCCAAGGAATGCTCTTCTTTATATTGAAGTGCAGTTGACTTTTCAAAACCATCATCCTCTTCCCTGGAGCTTCTATCATCATTCACTTATTCATCTACCATCTATCCATCCATCCATCCATCGATCCATCTATCCATGGTTTTTTTTTGTTCTTCCTCTCTCTCTGCCTCCTTCTAGGTTGACTGTGAGCATTGGAGCCTGAGTCTATGGGTGAATGGTTGCACCATTTCCCAAGATTGGGAAGCCAGAGGGAAGAGCAGAGTGGGGACACAAAACCAATGTCATGTTACATTTCTCTTGTGGATATGTTACATTTGAGGTGTCTTTTGGACAGTACGTAGAGAGGGAATAAGTAGGCAAAATAGAGAGAGCACATGATAGGTGTTCAGAAAATGGTGGCTGTTTAGACTTTCCTTGAGTTGCCCTGTAATAGTGTAATTCAAGTGAGGTGTGGGTATCATGGAAATGGTGTTGGCCCTGGAAGGCTTGGCTTGAGGTATCAGCTCTATCACCTTTACCTTTCTGAGTCTCGGTTTCCTCATCAGTAAGATAAGACTCCTAGCCGCCTCTCTGGGAGGAGCTGGAGGATGTTGTGAGAAGCAGTTTGCAAAGCCCTGGCCATTCCTGTGGGTTCATCAAAGAAACAAGAGGCTAATTTTGAATGCCAGGAGGCCCCAATGCCACACGGAAACAACTTTAGCCCCAGCAGGAACTGGGGTTTCCTCTGGAATTCTAGCTGGAAAGACAGGTTTGACCCAGGAACTCAGCTCTGCCTTGGTGCTGGTGACAATCTTAGATCACTAGGCAGAGGGCAAGTCCCTTAGGAAAGGGAGCAGTGATCCCCAAGGCCCATTCTGGGGCCACCATGAGGGTCTTGCTTAACTGCATGCATTTTCTTACACATTTGTTTTCTTGGATGAAATTTCTGGTCCAGTGGAAAATATAGACATAGTGTCACGATTTCAACACAAACAAGAGAATGTGGTTGTCAAAAGATCAGACACAGGCTTGACTTTCATTGGAAAGGAAGTCAGACTGTGCATGGAGGGTCTCGTCCTCCTTGAGCATTTCACAGGGCCCTGGAAAGACTGGCAGGAGGAGGAGCAAAAGGAGGGTGAGTCCAGAAGAGAGAAGGATGCGGAGGTCACAGGGTAGAAAGTGCTGCTGCCTTGCACCTGTCAGCTCCAGGTCATTTTCTGTCTTTCAGCAGATAAGAGTCATTTCCTCTGGGAAACCTCTCCCAATAGTTTCAGACCAGGGGTAGCTCCCAGGATGTATGGTCTCATAATACTCTGTTCATTTTCTTTCTAGCACTAATCAAGCAGGAGATTGTATTATTCAGTGACTGTTGGGCTAGCCAGACTGAGTTCCTAAAGGTAGAGACCCTGTCTGAATGTGCTTACCATTGTATCCTAAGCTCCCAGCGCAGTGCCTGACATGTAGTAAATACCAATTGGTATCTACTGAATAGTTGAATGAATGAATGAGTGGATAGATAGATGACTAGATGGGTGGATGAGTAAGTGAATGATGATAGAAGCTCCAGGGAAGAAGATGATGGTTCTGGGAAGTCAACTGCACTTCCGTATAAAGAAGAGCATTCTAAATTAAGCACCAGGCTGGGCATGGTGGCTCATGCCTATAATCCCAGCACTTTGGGAGGCCGAGGTGGTCAGATCACTTGAGGTCAGGATTTTGAGACCAGCCTGGCCAACATGGTGAAACCCCATCTCTACTAAAAATACAAAAATTAGCCAGATGTGGTGGCAGGTGCTTGTAATCCCAGCTACTTGGGAGGCTGAGGCAGGAGAATTGCTGGAACCTGGGAGGCAGAAGTTGCTAGTGAGCTGAGATCATGCTACGACACTCCAGCCTGGGCAACAGAGTGAGACTCCATTTCAATAAAATAAAATAAAATAAATAAATAGGGTAAATACCAGCTGGTGATGGAAGGGTGCAATTTGAGAGATATTGAGCCTCCCAGCCCTGGGCTTGTCCAGGTAGAGATCAAATGGCCGCTGGTCATGATGCATTGTAAGCATTCTTGCATGAGATAGAATGTAGACTAACTCTGTGGGAACTTCCACCTCTAAGAGGAGGGTTCAAGATTCCAGATTCCTAGGAGGGATTTGGGTATCTAACGAAGAGGAGGGGGGTCCCTCTGCCATCACTAGATGGGTACCCTAGGTAGTCTTTAGATTAGTCTCAAGTATTGTAGTTGGTAAACTTTCTAATTGGTTCTAATGCTTCAAGTTTTTCTTGGTGATTGAGGGATGATAACATCCCACTTATAGAATTTTCTAGGTAAGGGGCACTGTTTTAGGTGACTTCCAGGTAATGACTCATTTAATCTCCTCAGCACCCCTACAAGATAGGCATTATTCCTACTGTTAGATTTTACAGATGGGGAAACTGAGGCATAGGTAAGTTAAGTAATTGTCCAAGGTCATCAACTAATAAGTGGTAGGAAATGGGCACCCGGCCTCTGCCACTTGATGTTCTACTGTCTTTTAGAGCATGACTTTTGTCAGCGTTCCATGGACATCCAACGTCATATGCTCTGTTTTGAGGTGTGCAAGATTTTATATACATAGAAAAGCAAGTTCATTGATTGTGTGATTCAATTCTTCTATGTCTTTACTTATATTTCATCTTGTTAATCTGTGTAGTTCTGAAATTTTCCATTCTGTTTTTTTATTACCAGCAGTTCAATATATAAAGCAGGGAGGCTGAGACAGGAGAATCGCTTGAATCTGGAAGGCAGAGGTTGCAGTGAACAGAGATTGCTCCATCGCACTCCAGCCTGGGCCACAAGAGCGAAACTTTGTCTCAAAAAAAATACATGCATATATTTTATATATATATATAGAGAGAGCAAAAGCTGTTTTATTTGGGAACACACGTGGCTGTTACGTCTTTCTCATACAGTCTGTCTTTTATCATATGTCGTGACAAGGAGGAAGAACTCTACCCTACTTCTTACGTTAACTTTAAATCCCGTATGGTCTGATATTAATATTGCCACTCCGACTTTCTTTTTGTTTGCATTGCCTGGTTCCTCTTTGTCCACTCATTTATTTTAAACCTTTATTACTTTGTTAAAAGTCTGATTTGTGTAAAGATCATGTAGCTAGGTTTTGTGCTTAATTCAATCTTCCTATTCCTGCTTACTACTTAGTGGGAGGATTTAGATCATTCTAACTTACAGTAATAACTTACATAGTTGACGTTTTTGTTTTCACTTTTCTTTAGGATGTTTATGATGATATATTTTACATTCTGATTCCTTCCTTTTTCTTTTCTGAATGTTTGCCTCTTTTGAGCATTTGAAAACTTTATTGTGATTTTTTTATTCCATCAATGGTCATTTTTTCTTCCCTCACTCTCATAATCGAATGCATATTACTTCATTCTTTTTTTTTTTTTTGAGATGGAGTCTCTCTCTGTCACCCAGGCTGGAGTGCAGTGGCACAATCTCAGCTCACTGCAACCTCCACTTCCCGGGTTCAAGCGATTCTCCTGCCTCAGCCCCCCAAGTAGCTGGGATTACAGGTGTGTGACACCACACCTGGCTAATTTTTGTATTTTTAGTAGAGACGGGTTTCACCATGTTGGCCAGGCTGGTCTGGAACTTCTGACCTCAGGTGATCTGCCTGCCTCGGCTTCCCAAATTGCTGGGATTATAGATTTGAGCCACCGTGCCCATCCGAACTTAGGGGTTTTGTAGAGATGGTTTAATATTTAATAAAATTTTGCCTCAACATGTCTGTTCTGTATGAGAAGTCTTTATAGGGCATGTAAATCACACATTTCTGGCAGTTTATCCATTTGGATTTAAGTTCTTTTTTTTTTCCTCTCCTATTAATCTAATTATCTATCTCCTTGACTATCTGTCTCTCCATCCATTATACCTCCACCCTCCTCCAGTCTTCCACAGAGTTGATTGGTCACTGTAATTTGCTCTCCTCTTCATCTTCCCCTCTTTTGGGGACTCTTCCAGTTTACAAGCTGTTTGTTTAAAGTCCTTTGTCAGACAAGCTATGTGGATGACAGTTTTCTCTCACCCTCTGTTCTTTCTTCAACAGTCACCCCTTTCCTGTCCACGTACCTTCAACCTCAGTCCTCTTCTCTGCTTTACTTTTCTTCACGCACTTAGCACTTCCTGACTTTTTTTTTTTTGAGGCAAAGTCTTGCTCTGTCACCCAGGCTGGAGTGCAATGGAGCGATCTCCTCTCACTGCAAAGTCTACCTCCTGGGTTCAAGTGATTCTCCTGCCTCAGCCTCCTGAGTAGCTGGGACTACAGCATGTGCCACCACACCTGGCTAATTTTTTGTATTTTTATAGAGATGGGGTGTCACCATGTTGGCCAGGCTGGTCTCAAACTCCTGACATTCTTTATATGTTTACTACTGATTGTTTTATTTTCTTCCTTCCCCACTAGATGTGAAACTCCCCAAGGGCAGATACCCTGTTCTATTGACCTTTATCTCTTCAGTACCCTGGACGGTGCCCATGGTTGCTGCTCAATAAATAGCTGTTGAAACAATTACATTTTGTAAATCTTCAAACATAGTTCTGCCTTTTGCCTGACACGTGGGCGACATCTTAGCGGGGAATAAGGTTTTTGAGGTGCAGTCCTTTCCTTGGGGCAGATTCTTCCACTGTCTTCTGCTTTCCCAGGCTGCACAGAAAAAGTGTGAATTGGCAGCTCATCTCTCTGATATTTTGTGCACACTCCAATTTATGCAATATTATACTTGTATATTTTTGTTTCTACAGCAATCTCATATGTCTGTCTTTGAGCCCTTGGCATAATGCCTCATGCATAGTAGGAGTCCCTAAGATATTTGTTGTATAAATAACTGGGTGAATGAAATCTGTGGAGGAATGAATGAACAAAGGAAGAAAGGAAGGACTTCAAGAGTATAAGAAAATCTGTAAAGTATTTACTACTGAACCCTTGACATGTCAACCGCAGCAATGGTCTAGACTAATAGTTTTCACAGTGGGGCCTAGACGGACAGTGGCAGCCCTACTTGAAAACCTGTTAGAGATGCAAATTTTGGGGCCCCACCCAGACCTACTGAATCAGAAAATCTGGAGGTGGAGCCCAGCAATTTGTGTGTGTGTGTGTGTGTGTGTGTGTTTTGAGACGGAGCTTTGCTCTTGTTGCCTAGGCTGGAGTGCAGTGGCGTGATCTCGGCTCACTGCAAGCTCCGCCTCCCAGGTTCAAGCGATTCTCCTGCCTCAGCCTCCCAAGTAGCTGGGACTACAGGCATGTGCCACCACACCTGGCTAATTTTTGTATTTTTAGTAGAAACGAGGTTTCCCCATGTTGGTCAGATTGCGCTCAAACTCCCAACCTCAGGTGATCCGCCCGCCTCAGCCTCCCAAAGTGCTGGGATTACAGGCGTGAGTCATCGCACCCGGCTGCAATTTGTGTTTTAACAAGTCCTCCAGGCGATTCTGATGCAGGTTCTAGTTCGAGAACCACCACTGTAGACCATCCTCATTTTCTGTGTGGGAATCCTCAGGCTGGGAGCAGGAAGTGACTTGCAGGGACTCATGTATTCTGTGAGTGTCCAGGTCTCTACAGTTGCAGGTCTGTGCTCTCGCCACTCAGCCACGCTGCCTCGCCTCATCTTACTATGATTTTTTTGTAATTAAAACCAACCATGTATTAGTCAAAACATTTCAAAGCACTACGATTGAATCTCCACTCTTACAAAGTTTCTGATTTCATTGGGGTGTTTCCAGGATTAAAAAACAATGTGAGTTAGAATTGTTTCTATAAGGCTTTGAGCAGTGGAAAAGTGCCAGGCGATTGCATTACTTCTCAGCGGAGGCTTCTCAGGCTGGGGCTGTAACGTTATAGCCCAATGTTAGGGCTCATGCCCCCCTCTCCGCTCAGTGCCTTAATGCACGGCACACATGATCCTGTTTCCTCCTGTTGGTGGAAGAAATGTGTAAATGGAGGTCAACGCTGGCCTGGGAGAGAGATGAGGAATTCTGACATTGATCGAGCACCCATGATCACTGCCTTTTTCTCACTAATGTCTTCGTTTGTCACCAAGTGTCCTAGGAGGGATTTGGGTGCCTAACAAGGAGGAGGGGACCCTCTGCCATCACTAGATGTATTTTATATATTCCTTTCCAGTCTTTTTAATATGCATTTTTTATTAGTTTGTTTTTATATTTTGGGTAAAACCATGCTTATTATATTATCAAAGATTGCTTCCTTTCTTCAGTACACCTAGCACAGGTCCTTCCTCAGCTACTACTATAGAGCCTCTACCCATCTTTTTTTTTTTTTTTTTTTTTAATAAACTTTCAGCTGGGCTCAGTGGCTCATCCTTGTAATCCCAGCACTTTGGGAGGCTGAGGCAGATGGACCACTTGAAATCCAGAGTTCAAGACCAGCCTGGCCAATGGAGCAAAAACCCATCTCTACTAAAAGTACAAAAAATTAGCTGGGCATGGTGGTGCACACCTGTAATCCCAGGTACTTGGGAGGTTGATGCACCAGAATCACTTGAACCCGGGAGGCGGAGGTTGCAGTGAGCCAGGATCATGCCACTGCACTTTAGCCTGGGCGACAGAGTGAGACCCTGTCTCAAATAAATAAATAAATAAACTCTTTATTTTAGAAAAGTTTTAGATTTATGGAAAAATTGCACGGACAGTTCAGAGAATTCCTGTATACGTGTATGACCTGCACACTCTGCACGCTATTCTTTAGAGAACAGGATTTTAGGATTAGAGAACTGAGATTTTTGAGTAGAACAGTGACATTCTTAGATTGCTCCTTTTTGAAAAAGCTTCTAGAAGCCTTCTGTTGATTGGACCAGTCTCCGTTGATTGTATATCATTTGTCAGACTCTGGGATGTGGGATGGGTACAATGATGAACAGGACACAGCACCTGACTTCTAGTTTTACCTTCGCAGCCCAACAGTAAAGTTTATTTATTTAGAAGTGATTTTTATGTTACTTTTTGGTAGAGATGGGGTTACTTAGGCTGGTCCCAAGCTTTTGGTCTCAAGTGATCCTCCTGCCTTGGACTCTCAAAGCGGTGGGATTACAGGCATGAGCCAACATGCCTGGCCTAGAATTTATTTTATTAATATATTTTTAATTTTTAATCATGGTGAAACATGCATTTTTATACATAAAATTTACCAACTTACCAGTTTTTAAGTGTACAGCTCAGTAGTGTTAAGTCCATATACACTGTTGTGCATCAATCTCCAGAAATTTTTCATCTTCTACAACTGAAACTGTCCCCACTAAACACCAACTCCTCATTTTTCCCTCCTTCCAGCACCTGGCAACCACCATTCTATTTCTGTCTCTATGGATTGGCTTACATTCGATACCTCATATAATGAAATCCTACAGTATTGTCTTTTGTGATTGAGTTTATTTTACTTCACATAATGTCCTCCCGTTTCATCTATACTGTATCATGTGTCAGAATTTCCTTCCTTTTTAAGCTGAATAATATTTTGCTGTACGTCTATACCTCACTGTGTTCATCCAACCTTCTGTTAATGGCTGCTGGGTTGCCTCCACCTTTTGGATACTGAAAATAATGCTGCTATGAACAGGAGAATACAGATATCACCTCGGGTCTCTGCTTTCAATTCTTTCAGGCATATACTCAGAAGAGAAAGTGCCAAATCAGGCCATAATAGTATTTTGAATTTTTGAAAGGCCCTCCATACTGTTTTCAATCGTAGCTGCACCATTATACTTTCCTGCCACCAGAGCACTATTTCGCTGTATCCTCACCAAAGCTTGTTATTTTCTATTCTTTTTTTATTGATAGTAGCCATCCTAATAGGTGTGAGGTGGTATTTTTTAGTTTTGATTTGCATTTCTTTAATAATTAGTGATGGTGAACATCTTTTCATGTACCTGCTGGCCATTTTAATGTCTTCTTTGGAGATATGTTTATTCAAGTCCTTTGCCAATTTTTAAATTGGCTTTTGTTGTTGACTGATTGATGATTGATTGACTGATATTCGGAGACGGAGTTTTGCTCTTGTTGCCCAGGCTGGAGTGCAATGGCATGATCTCAGCTCACTGCAACCTCTGCCTCCCAGGTTCAAGTGATTCTCCCGAGTGTCTGGGATTACAGGCATGTGCCACCATGTCTGGCTAATTTTTGTATTGTTAGTAGAAGCAGGTTTCAACATGTTGGCCAGGCTGGTCTTGGACTCCTGATCTCAGGTGATCCACCTGTTTCAGCCTCCCAAAGTGCTGGGATTTCAGGTGTAAGCCACCATGCCTGGCTCATTGTTGTTGATATATAAGAATTCTCTTTAAATTCTCTCATAGCAGCGTTATTTTCAGTATCCAAAAGGTGGTGGCAACCCAGCATCCATCAATGGATGGATAAACACAGTGAGGTACAGACATACAACGAAATATGATTCAGCTTAAGAAGGAAGGAAATTCTGACACATGGTACAGTATGGATGAGCCAGGAGGACACTATGCAAAGTAAAAGAAACTCCATCACAAAAGGACAATACTGTAGGATTTCATTATATGAGGTATAGAATGTAAGCAAACCTTCGTGTTGTGGATATTAATGATTTATTAGATATATAATTTGCTAATGTTTTCTCCAGTTCTATGGGTTGTCCTTCCACTTTGTTGGTAGCGTCCTGTGATGCACAAAATTTTTTCATTTTCATGTAGTTCAGTTTATTTATTTTAATTTTTGTTGATTGTATTTTTGATGTCATAGCCAAGAAATTACTGCCAAGGCCAATGTCATAAAGCTTTCCCTCATGTTTTCTTTTACGAGGTTTATACTTTTAGCTTTCATATTTAGATCTTTAATCTGCTTTGAGGTCATTTTTGTATATGGTGTAAGGTGAGGTCCAACTTCATTCATTTGCATGTGGATATCCAGTTTTTCTAGCACATTTGTTCTTAAGACTGCCCTTTTCCCATTGAATGGTCTCGACACCCTTGTGAAAAATCATTTGACCATGTATGTAAGTGTTTAGTACATAATATAATTTATTTTGAAATGATATCCATGCCTATTAATGCAACGTGTTGCTTCTACTCCTCCCTTCATCCCACATTCAGGTAGTATCACATTGTTTGCAGTCATTACCATCATCCTGGGATGCCTTAAAATTGGATACTTCATTGGATTTTCAGAATGTTTACCCGCCACTGAAGGAGTTTTCCCTGTCACCCATGCAGTGCATACTTTGTTGCAGGTAAACCACTGATGTTTATTTATTTGTCTTGTACCTGTGAAGTGTATCCCAGGGTGTGTAAAGACTTGTAACATCAAGTCGTGTGGCACGTGGAGCCAGCATGAGCAGCTGTGGACTGCTCAGGGAGTCCCAGGGTGAACTGGAGTTTATCTCTGAGGCTTAGTTTTTCAGCTGCCTCCACTGCAAAGTGAAACTGTGTCCCCTTGACCGTTTTTGCAGGGATCCTATGAGGCAGAATTTTTTTTTTCAGTAGATCAATATCTTTTATGAATACATACACAAATATTTGTATATGTATATGTGTATTTACAGGTAAATAGGTATGTCCTTTGCAAAGGACATAACACACACACACACATACATATAATACAAATGTTATAAAATACAGAAAACCTCCCATAATCCTATGACTAGTTGATGTGTGAGAATGGATTTGTGTACTTTTAGATTCTTAAAAAAAATTTTTAATAAAAATGAATTTATCTTGAGTATATTGCTTTGTAACTTGCTCAATATTATACCACTAAATATTTATCCATAATATCTCTTTATGGCTTTAAAATACATTTTCTTTTTAAAAAAATTTATTTATTTTTTTATTGCATTTTAGGTTTTGGGGTACATGTGAAGAACATGCAAGATTATTGCATAGGTTACACACATGGCAGTGTGATTTGCTGCCTTCCTCCCCTTCACCTATATCTGGCATTTCTCCCCATGCTCTCTCTCCCCAACTCCCCACGCCCCACTGTCCCTCCCCTATTTCCCCCCAACATACCCCAGTGTGTGATGCTCCCCTCCCTGTGTCCATGTGTTCTCATTTTCCAACACTCACCTATGAGTGAGAACGTGCGGTGTTTGATTTTCTGTTCTTGTGTCAGTTTGCTGAGAATGATGGTTGCCAGGTTCATCCATGTCCCTACAAAGGACACAAATTCATCGTTTTTTATGTCTGCATAGTATTTCATGGTGTATACGTGCCACATTTTCCCTGTCCAGTCTATCATCCATGGGCATTTGGGTTGGTTCCAGGTCTTTGCTATTGTAAACAGTGAGGCAGAACTTCTAAAGATGAAGAGTCAGGAAATTCTGCCAAGCCAGAGTCTATCCTAAAGGCTTGAGAGAATTTTATTTTCTGGGTATATGACAACTTTATTGAGAGAATTCACATGCCATGTAATTCACCCACCTAACGTGTGTGCATTTCAATGGTTTAGTCTCTTCGTAGAGTTATGCAGCCATTGCCAAAATCAATTTTACTTTTGAAAAAATTTTAATATTTTTCCTACGTAGAAACCACGTGCCATTGCAGTGCCTCCTCTGGCTCATGGAAACACTTTTGTTTTCTCACTTGGGGATTAAAATCTTTTAAAAATGTGGGCTGGGCGCGGTGGCTCACGCCTGTAATCCCAGCACTTTGGGAGGCCGAGGCGGGCGGATCACGAGGTCAAGAGATCGAGACCATCCTGGCCAACACGGTGAAACCCCGTCTCTACTACAAATACAAAAAAATTAGCT
>CAUYQU010046294.1:0-39259 GCA_963574635.1 Cheracebus regulus | reverse complement strand
AATAAATATTTACAGAACCTACCACCCCATATCCACAAAACATATATTTTTTTTCAATATTATATCATACCTATTCTAAAAGTGATCACATAATAGGAAATAAATCACTTTTTAGTAATTGCATAAGCATTTCACAGATTTGAATGAAATCCTGAGCAATAGAGCAAGATTCTCGTTTTCTCTCCCTCCTTCTCTTTCTTTCTTTTTTCTCTTATTCTACTTCTTTCTTTCTCTTAAAAAAAAAAAGAAAAAGAAGTATGTCCTGAGTACAGAAGCACTGAATAATCTTAACCTGAATTAGAAGTTAGACTTTGGGATTGAAAACCAATAAAGATTACTATCCAGGGGAGTACAAATTTCCATTTTTGGGGGATTTTTAAAACTAAACCTTGGATTTTGGGGGAGTTATGAAAGGACATAAAAGAGTCCAGAGATAGAAATTATTATATTGAGTATTCTCAGGCAAGGAGTTGAGACTTTGTGGGAATATCTACTCCACAAATGTCTGAGTAGACTAGACCAGAACTCAAAGGCAGAGATAGTTTACTCTTTTTTGTTTAAGTATTTCATTGGTGTATTTTTCTATACTATAATGAATTGATACTGCCAATTCATATTTCTAATAACATAGGAGATTCATTTTCTTCTTCACTGTAGTCTTAAGCTATCATTATGCTTATTATTTTTAAAAGGCTCCTTTTTATGCTTTGTAATTTTGCAGTTTCTATTTTGTTTCTCATGTTTCTAATTTCAAGCCTTTTGCATTGTCTTTCTCTGCTTATGCATTTATAACGACTTGGCTTTCAGTTACATCGTGATTCATAGACATATAAAATATCAACTCAGAGTCGGTCATCTAGTATAACCTTTGTCAGTTCCTCCAATCTTTGGTCCCTGCTACATGCCTTCTGTAGGGTATTTCAGTTGGTATTGAAAGATAAAATTATGTTCATAAGTAAGCAAATTTAAGTTTTATAGGAAAAACCTTATGAAAATGATCATGCTTTATTAAAAACTGATATATCTACTGTTTTACTTTTAATCCAATTATCTTCTAATTTCATCTGGAGGAAAAATTATCAAGAAAATTATAATTCTGAAAAGGATTGTATCCTAGTTTAGGATGATTGACCATGTATTCCACTTTAAAATTTCTCCAAGATTTTTCTGTTAAACATTTCTAAATTAAGATTCTTTTATTTGTTAGAAATGTTTTAAAAACATTTAGGGTAATTGAAGTAAAACCATGTTTCTGAAGAAAGATTGACAGGGAGAAATTGTAATTACATAATTGCATTTAAATGTTTTTTACTGTCAAATTGAAATTAAGGTATTAGTTAGGCATGTTGGCTTAGGCTTATGTTGTTATTGGGTCCCCATATCCCTAATACTGGCTTGGATTCTAGCACTAGAAGGCAGTCAGGAAATATCTACCTCATGGACACTGCATGCAGTTACATTTTTATTGCGATGTTTATCAATCAGTAAATTATCTATGAAAAACTTAGCTTAGTACTTCTTACATTGGGGTACCAGTGCAACTGGTGAATACGTTTTACTTTATATATAGAAAAGGAGAAAAAGAAACAGTAGTTTATTTTTTGACTGTAGCATCAGAGACAAAAGAATATCAATGTGAGTTTATAATTATATGTGATATTTAAATTACTGAGTAAAACCTGACCTTTCAAGTCATGCTGTTTTAAGCATATTGAGACTCTTTTTTTTTTCTTTTGGCTTTTTGGTAACTCCTCCTTTCATGGAGACTGCGCCTGACAGACTCTTCTCTCAAAGGCTGCCCATCATCCTTGCTGAATACAGCTTCCCAGTGTTTGGTTTGATTTACAACCTTGGCCTGTCAGTTTCTTTGAAATTTTCATCTCAGTGACTTAATTTGGATTTAGCCACTTTGGAAATGTCATTCCTACCTATTACTCGGTATCCTAAAGTTTTAAATTTGGACATACTGCTTTGAGACAACTTCCATCTTTAAAAGCAGCTAAGGTGTTTCATCAGCTTCACCATCCAGTATCTATAGCTGTTCTGTCTTCAGTGAGGTCCAGTCTTGGCCTTAGGTGGAGAGAAGTTGCTTTTATTGTGTATGCTGTCTCAGCCCAAATGGCTGTTTTTTGTATCTGAGATTATGAAATTCTTTACAGGTCTCCTTACTTTCTTAAGGTGGAAGTTGAGGTCATTGATTTGTAAACTTTTTTCTTTAAAAAACATTTCTTTTTTATAAAAATGGGTAAATTTTTTTTTTTTTTCTGAGGCAGTATCTAATTCTCTTGCCCAAGTGGTGCAATCAGGCCTCACTGCAGCTGCAACCTCTGGGGCTCAAATGATCCTCCTGCCTCAGCCTCCCGAGCAGCTGTAACTTAGGTGCATGCCACCATGCCTGGTTAATTTTTAAATTTTTGGTAGAGATGAGGTCTTGCTGTGTTGCCCAGGCTGGTCTTGATCTCCTGGCCTTAAGTGATCCTCTCACCTCAGCCTCCCAAAGTGCTGGGATTAAAGGTATGGGCCATTGTGCCCAGTCATTGACCTTCTATTTAATTAGGTATTTCATGCAGCAAAATTTTCTGTACATACACTTTAGCTGCATCTCTCAAATATTAGTCTACTGTATTTTTGTTTTCATTCTGTTTAAAATACTTAAAAATTTTTCTTTTAATTTCTTTTATATCTGTGGGTTATTTAGAAGTGTGTTATTTAATTTTCAAACATTGCGTGACTTTCCAAATATTGACATCTAATTTAATTCATTATGGTCAGAGAGTATACTTTGAAATGTGTTGTATGGACTTAGGACAAAAAGTATTTTTTCCTGGTTTAGGTGGAGTATTTTATAAATGTCAATTAGGTCAGGTTGTTTTATAGTGATCTAGTCTTCCATATCTTTACTAGTTTTCTGTCTGCTTGTGTTCTCTAAGTTTTTTCAAGATGTCTTTACTGCTAGTGATTTTTTCCCCCCCTACTTGAATTCTCCATGTATAATTGAAGATTTTCCCACTATTTTTCTTATCTATTTTGTCAGTTTTATTTTGAGGCTTTTTTTTCTAAGGCATGTATACATTTAAGATTGTTACAGATTATCGATGAATTGACTCCTTTTGTTGGTATATATTGTTCTCATCTCTAGTAATTTCTTGTTCTTAAGTCTTTATTGTCTTATGTTAATATAGCCTAGATGCTTCAGCTTTTTTTCTGTTAGCACTGGATTTGACATGTTTTTCCATCCCTGTACTTTTTACCTAATGGACTCTTTATGTGCAAAGTGGGCTGTTTGTAGACACTATACATATAGTTCGTTCTTTTTTTTTTAGATGGGATCTCGCTCTGTCACTCAGGCTTGAATGCAGTGGCCTGATCTTGGCTCACTGCAACCTCTGCTTCCCGGGCTCAAGTTATCCTCCCACCTCAGCCTCCCGAGTAGCTGGGACTACAGGTGCACACCACCGTGGACTGGCTAATATTTGTATTTTTTGTAGTGATGGGGTTTTGCCATGTTGTCCGGGCTGGTCTTGAACTCCTGGGCTCAAGCTGTCTGCCTGCCTCTGCCTCCTCAAAGTGCTGGCATTATAGGCATGAGCTACCACACCCAGTTGGTTCTTGATTTCCTAAAAAAATTTATTAGTAATGACAATTTCTGCTTGTTGATTTTGTAATGTTGTGGTTTCTAGAAGAAATATCATTAGAAATGAAAAAAACAATCGAGTTTAAATCTACCATCTTCTACTTGATTTACTACATGGCTTGCCCCATGTTTTCTCATTTTCTTTTTTCCTTTTGTCCTGCCATCATTTGGATTACTTGAGAATGTCCTCATTCCATTATATCTCTACTTTTTGGGCCTATCAGATATATACATCTTTGTGTATATTTTACTAAGCTTACTATACTGAGGTTTATAGTATCTCTTTTCACAATTTACTTTTAAATAATAGCATACTACTTCATAGTTGGGGTTCTTACCTCATTTCCTTTTATACATTTTGTTTTTACATATGTTATAAATCCCATAATACATTGTTAATATTTTTACTTTAATTAGTCAATTATATTGTAAGAAACGAAAGAGGAACACAGATTTCTTACATTTATTCTAGTTTTTAACTGTTCTAATGCTCTTTATTATTTTGGTTTAGATACAGATTTTATTCTTGTATCATATTCCTTCTACCTGAAAAATTTCTCTTAAAGTTTCTTATGTTCAGGCTTGGTGGAAATATGTTTTATCAGCTACTGTCTGTCTGAAAAATAACTCTATTGTGCCTTTGTTATTGAAAGATATTTTCATTTGCTAAAGATTTTGGATCAACATTGTTTATATTAATATGTTTAAAGTGAGGCTTCATTGTCTTATGGCTGGTATAATTTCAGATAAGGAGTCTGCTGTCAATCTTATTTTTGTCCTCTGCCTGTAGTCTTTTCCCCCTTCTTGCTGGTTTTTGACTATGGGAAACCTACGTGTTTTTTTTGTTTTTTGTTTTTTGTTTTTTTTTTTTTTTTGCTTTAATCTTTCTTCCTGTCCTCTTGGAGTCCATTGGGGTGTGTGTGTGTGTATGTGTGTGTGTGTGTATGTGTGTGTGTGTGTGTGTTTAATTGATTTTGTAGCAATTGGAAGCATTATTTCTCTCAGTTGTTTCTTTGCTCTCTTATACCTTTCCTTTCCTTATCACATTCCAGCCGTACAAGTGTTCTATCTTTGGCTGTAGTCTCCCAGCTCTTTGATTCTCAGTGTTGTTTCTTTTTCCCCTCTTTTTTCTTTTTGTATATCAGTTGGAAGAAGTGCCACATACCTTTCTTCTTCAAGTTTAGTGACCTTCCTCTGCTGTGTCCAGTCTGTGGATAATCTCATTGGTTATCATTTCTAATGGTTAACATCTTTTTCTCTGATGTTGTGTGTTTTCATTTCTGTATTTTCAATTGTTTCATTTTTATTGTTTCCATCTCTGCTGAAACGCCATATCTGTTTATGCATGTTTCCCACTTTTTTGTCTAGATCATTTAAAATGTTATTTTTATTAATTTATTAACTTTTAAGTTCAGGGTACATGTGCAGGATGTGCAGGTTTGTTACATAAGTAAACGTGTACCATGGTGGTTTATTGCACAGATCATGCCATCACCCAGGTATTAAGCCAGCATCCATTAGCTCTACTTCTGATGCTCTCCATCTCCCCAGGCCCCCCAACAGGTGCCTAGTGTGTGTTGTTCACCCCCATGTGTCCATGTGGTCTCATCAGTCAACTCCCACTTACAAGTGAGAACATTCAGTATTTGTTTTTTTGTTCCTGTATTAGTTTGCTGAAGATAATGGTTTCCAACTCCATTCATGTCCCCGAAAGACATGATCCTGTTCCTTTTTACGGCTGCATAGATTCCATGGTGTATATGTACCACATTTTCTTTATCCAGTCAATCATTATGGGCACTTAGGTTGATTCAGATACTTAGATTATTATAAATAGTCCTCCAGTGAGTTTACATGTGCATATATCATTGTAATAGAATAATTTATAATCCTTTGGGTATATATCCAGTAATTGGATTGCTGGGTCAAATGGTACTTCTGCCTCTAGTTCTCTGAGGAATCACCACACTGTCTTCCACAATGGTTGAACTAATTTATACTCCCACCAACAGTGTAAAAGTGTTTCCTTTTCTCCACAACCTCACCAGCACCTGTTGTTTTTTGTAAATGTTGTTTTTAAAGTCTTTGATAATTCCAACATATAGACCCTCTCTTTGTTTGCTTCTGTTGATTGCCTTTTCTCTGACTATAGGTCATTTATTTTTCCTTTGTGTATGTGTGTGTGAGAGAAAGAATTTTTAAATTAGGTGTCTTTTTGGATTTTTTTTCCTATATGAACAAAAGAGATTGAGGTAAGTATCTTCATGCTTGGTAACAGGAATACTTCTTTTAGTTTGTTAATAGGCTTCATTTGTGGATTGGCGGGGGGCGGGTAGTGGTTGAATCAGTCTGTTCTATGTGTTGCTATATAATTATATCTAAAGTACTCCAAAGAATTCATATTTTCTTAGCAGTTGGCTGCTGTTACTTGTATTTATTGTAATGCCTAGAGTATAAAATAGTTTTCTCCTGGTGTTTCTGTTTCACGTTTAGCTTTCAGTAGGCTCTGCTCCCCTGTACCACAGAGTGTTCTATTTGCATACATCTGGTACTTTTCTCCATATGTAAACAACTGTTTCTTGCCACTCAGTGCCAGACTTGTGGAGACTGTGGAGTTTTCTTAGTTTTTCTTCTCTACCCTGAGAAATACTAAGCATAACCTGAGCACCTGAATTGCAGGCTTGGGCTTTTCCTCAGTGGGTCTTCCCTCTCCCTCTTGCCAGCAAAGTTTTGCCTTGCATAGGGATGTTTTGTTAGGACCAAGTCTTCCTACTTTTTATCAGTATAATATCCTCGATCCAAGCCTGTCTCCAGCTTCTTGTATAGCTGCATATGAATGTATTCCCAGGTAACTTTTGTGTCATATCAAGAAGGATTTGGAAAGCAGGGGTGTTTTAATGTCTGTTTACAACCAAGGTGGGACATTCTCATGTTCCCCGTCCTGCTTGTCATCTTTCTTGTGAAGCTTGATAGAAGCCTGGGAAAAACGTCGTATCTCTTGTGTTTGGGACTTCCAGGGATTCTAAATGGTTCCACTCACCCAGACTTAGTTTTAAGAATTGGTTAGATTTTCAGTTGTCTTCTTTGTACTCACTTTTATGACTGCTACTTCCTCTTTCTTTTCTCTACCAAAGGAGACATGAGTTCATGTACTTCATCCTCGTTTGGAGGGGCTGGGATTCAGTTTATTTGGTTGCCTGCAAATGCCAGCTTTCTGATGGCCTTAACAACAGTTATGAGTTTGTAGATTATCTGCTTTTTTGTTATCATCAGTGTAGAAGCAGCGTTCTCTTAATATTTTTCACATTATAAATGAATGAGGAACTTTTTCTTAAACCAGCCTTTTCAAGGTATCTTCAAAGAGCAAAGTACTTCTAAAATTATGAACATAGATCTATGGAATGAATAAGGGGAAAATGCATTTTCCTACCATTATTCAATCAATACTTATAGCTTGGGATAACATCTGCAGTTATAGTCTCATGTATAATTTGATGTATGCTGTAAATTAGAGTTAGCAGCAGTAAAAATAATGGAAACTGGTGAAATGACTTAAATGTTGGCTCTAAGAATGAAGATACTGGTATATGGAAGATGACCATAACAGATTTGGATTTTTTTTTAAAGAATTGTGGATAGACAAAAGGCAATATTTCTAATTTAATAAACATGTTACATATATGATCTAATTCAATATGTAAATCAGTTTATAATAAAACACAATATTAACAGCATTTTTAGATTTCATCTCTTGAAGAAAATAAGGTTTTTCTAACAAAAGAATTTTACCTCCCTTCATATTCACTTTATTCATATAGTATATGCTATAACACATTTAAAGTCTATACAAATTTTGTTAACTTTAGAAATGGGGTCCTGCCATGTTGGCCAGGTTGGTCTTGAACTCCTGGCCTCAAGCAGCCCCTGCCTCAGCCTCCCAAAGTGCTAGGATTACAGGTGTGAGCCACCGTGCCTGGCCACATCTATAAAATTTAAGTGACGGTTGGAGGACTTACATATTTAGGAAGTTGCAGAAATCTTTGGGGCGTTTATTTCAGAGAGTCCTAAGACTTTCTTTAGTTATCTCTTTAATTTTAGTTAAAAGTCTACTGTAATCTGTTCTGAGTGATTTTACTTTACTGTCTGAATTAAAACTAGGTGCTTATGTCTGATGGCCTCAATTTCCTTTTCTGGCAAGTTTTAAATTATAATTTAAAACTTGAGAATATACATCTCATGAGGAGTTAGTTATGTGTTTTGAATGATATGTTAAGTACCAAGCACAACACTTCATTGTAGATCTTTAATACATAATAGATGATATTGTAAATGTTTATGTGTCACGTAAAGAAATATTATCTAGAGTAATACAGAGAAGTTCTTATTTTGACCCATGAATTTTCATCATCCTTTAAATACTCTGATTTATAAAAAGTTAGAGTACAATAAAAAATGAAATTACTTTCATTTCTGCAGCAGGTAACGTCATGTTATATAGAATCTTGCTAATTGGCTATTTTATATTGTTACGTTATACCTTATATACAGACATGGTCTATTACTTGAATTTGAGAAGTTTTGTTGAAGAATGGAAAAGCCATGATAACTTGCCATAAATGATGTACCTACAATACAAGTAGAGCAAATGAAAGATTAAAGGTTACAATTTTTTTAACCTTTTGGTTTTTTAAAGAGATTATTGTGGTATTTGGTTTTCATTGCATCTTTGCTCAGCAGAAATGCTATGAATTTAGCAAGTTACTTTATTATTATTTTTTTGAGATGGAGTCTCACTCTGTTGCTGAGGCTGGAGTGCAGTGGCACTATCTTGGCTCACTGCAACCTCCACCTCCCGGTTTCAGATGATTCTCCTGCCTCAGCCTCATGAGCAGTAGCTGGGGTTACAGGCACCCACTACCATGCCCAGCTATTTTTTGTATTTTTAATAGAGACAGGGTGTCACCATATTGGTCAGGCTGGTCTCGAACTCCTGACCTCATGTGATCTGCCCGTCTTGGCCTCCCAAAGTGCTGGGATTACAGGCATGAGCAAAGGCACCTCTTGCAGCCAGGTGCCTTTTCTTATATGATTGGTATAAGAAACAACAAAGTTATACATTCTTGTCTTGTTTGAACCTTTACCTATGATTACTTACTCTATGGATATTTGAAGAAAGTTGAAATAGAACACAAAAGTCATAAACATTGTTGGTCATTACAGAAACATTGTTGATCATTACTTTGCAAGGAAACTAGTGTTTTAAGACAATCAGTTTATATATATATATATATATATATATATATGCGCGTATATATAAATATATGTATATGGGGATATATATATATGCACATATATAGGCATTCAAATATAGACATATTTGAATCCTAAAACTATCCTCAATTTTCTGTTAATTGGCCAAATTCTGGGTAACCTGGTGGTGTGGGAGGGACCTGGTGGGAAGTAATTGATTCATGGGAGCTGTTTCCACTCATATTGTTTTCATAATAGTGAATTCTCATGAGATTTGATGCTTTTATAAAGGGCTTCCCCCTTTGCTTGACACTCATTCTCTTGCCTGCCACCACGTAAGACTTGCCTGTGCTCCTTCTTTGCCTTCTGCCTTGACTGTGAGGCCACCCCAGCCATATGGAACAGCAAGTTCATTAAACCTCTTTTCCTTCATAAATTATGCAGTTTCGGGTATATCTTTATTAGCAGCGTGAAAATGAACTAATTCACCTGGCTCTGTAAAAGTATGTTTTGTTCTCTTTCCCAAAATGCAGAAATTGGTGTTTCAGGCTTTCATTAGTGATATAAATGTTGAATTCTTCAAAATAATAAAAATCTGTGAAAGAATACATTAAAATGACTTAGTCAGAATTAATTAGAGGGTATAGGGTCTATAACTCTGTTGATATGGCATTGAAAAAACTTGTATTTTTTACTGTGTATTCTTTGCAATGAAGTTCTTTACTTGGAAAAATTATAGAAAAGATACAAAAAAAAAGTAAGATTAAAAATATTCTCTAAGGGTTCTTGGAAAGCACAATGTGTTTTTGGGTTATAATCCTTATGTTTGAGCTGGTTTGTGGTTACAGATTCTTGTCCCCAAGCAAGTTTCTTTGTAGTTTTGGACTATAATCTTCATATTTGAGCTAGTTTGTAGTTACAAATTCTTGTCCCCAGGTATTTCTTTGCTTTTTCTTTTTTTTGTGTGTTTATTTTTTATTACATTTATGTATTACTTTGCAGGGTTTGTACTTTCACTTTGTTTTTTGCTTCTGTCTTTCTTACTTTTGTGCTGACTTAGGATTACATTTAAAAATATGTTTCAGTGCTTTATTTATTAGTTTGGTTGTTGTAGGTAGCACTGTTGTTTAGACTAGCTACCAAGGAATGGAAGAGAGAGAGAGAGAGAGAGAGAGAGAGAGTGTGTGTGTGTGTGTGTGTGTGTGTGTGTGTGTGTATTCATATCTTACAGTGTATTAACCTAGATTCCTTTAGACCCATCTTTTCCCCTTATTTTGTATTTCATTCAGTTCTTACAATTTAGATATGAAGAAGTTTTTATAGAGCTTATCAAGAAACTTAAATAATTTTAAAGTGATTATTATGTTTTTAAAGAATACATGTGTATTTATTTTATAGCTACTTGAAGGAAATTTTGCCAAAGAAGTGAGCCATGAAATGGATGGACTTATTTTTCAGCCTACTGGAGTAAGTTCATTTGTCTGTGTGTGTATGTGTGTGTTTTTTTTTTTTTGTGAGTGTGTACACAGATATACATATATATACACATATACATATATGCCTCAGACTTTAAATTAGGGTTGATTACTGCTGTGATTGCTGCTTTTGCTTAAAACAAATTGCTCATTATGAACTATTTTATTTATATCTAAATACATATAATACTAAAATGAGCACCTGTCTGTTTTCACTCAGCTTAAGAAATAAACATTGTTGGTTATTACTTTTCAAGGAAGCTAGTATTTTCATATAATTAGTTTTTTAAAAACTAATTGTCTACCAATTATTATGTTTATTTCCTTTTGTAACTTGGTATACTTGTATGGATTAATATCTCTAAAACTTAATTTTGCTGTAGTTTATTACAGAGTAAAATTCAAAGAGTTGTCAATATTTGACAAAAAATAAAATTTTTGAATATTTTTTCCATGTTAAATTTCTGAAATGCACTGAAGAATGTTTACCAACTTTATGGTTGAATCATATATTTGAAATAAGTTGTATTTTACTCTATACCAGGTTTTCTCAACCTCAGCCATTGATGTGTTGGGCCAGATAATTCTTTGCTGTTGGAGTACATGTAGGATGTTTAGCAGCATCTGTGGTCTCTACTCACTAGATGCCAGGAGTACCCCTTTTCCCATTTGTGACAACCAAAAATATACTCTGACATTGCCCAGTTTCCTCAGGTGACAAAATTGTGCCTACTTGATAACCCGTGTTCTGTAAGGCAGTGTTTTTCAAAATGTGGCCTGTAGAGGAAGGTTAGCACCACCCAGGAAGTTTTCATAGATGGCAGCTCACCCCGACACCTATTGAGTAGGAACACTGCGGATGGAGTTTAGCAGTTTGTGTTTTGACAAGTTCTCCAAGTGATTCTAATGCAAGTTCAAGTATGAGAGCTACTTAACGCTATAGGAAAGAGTTTATTTCATGTGAAACCACCTTATCATATGCTTCTTTTTTTCTTTACTAACTCTTCTTTTAGAAATTAGAGTATAAGCTAGTTGAGAATTTATATATGGAGACATCAGACTGGGTGCCTGGGGTAAAAGAAAAGGAACTAATAATTTGAACACAGTATATTAAATATGCTACAGATTGAATATCTCTAATCTAACACTGATATAATGTACAATTTATAACGTTTTGAGTGCCAGCATGATGCTCAAAAGAAATGCTCATTGGAGCATTTTGGATTTTTGATTAGGGATGCTCAACTAGTAAGTATATATAATGCAGATATTCCTAAGTTTGAAAAAAATCAGAATCCAAACCACTTCTGGTCCCAAGCATTTCAGTAAAGGGATATTCAACCTATGCATTATATAATAAATCTCTGCTAAAATGCTAATTTAGAGACAGTGTGATATGTGATTGACATCTGTCTGTCTTCTAGCCCCCCTTGCCAGAGAACAGAAAAATCTTACCTTCTGTGGTTGAAGGAGGAGAAGATGGAGGAACACTAGTGGTTAGGGACAGAAATTGTAGAAAATACTATTTTAGGAAAATGAAGGTTGAATCTTTGAGTTCTAATATATTCCAGTCTCCCTAGATTGAAAGAAAGAAAGTCTAAATATAACAATGAATTCAGAAAAATTCAGTGTTTGAAACTCATGGTTCACATCTGTGCATATATGGCATATGTAGTAAAAATGGCCTGACAAAATGAGTGAGTCTGTTTCTCGGATGTGTAGTGTAGGCAGTTGATTTGTCAGTCTGTTTTCTTTCTAGTAACCATACTTTTTATTACAATGATTTTGTAATTGATATCTGGTATTAAGTCAAGTCTCCCTGTTTGCCAGTATTACCTTAAATCTTTGTAGACATTTGGTTTAACATGAAAGTTTCAGAATCAGTTTGTCATGCTGTGCAGAAATTTTTGTTAGGAGTTTAATTGGAATGTCTTTGAATTTAGATTAATGTGGAGAAAATTGATGTGGATTTGCCATGTTAAATCACTTTCTCAATGAATGCTATGGCTTTTTTTTTTTTTTAGGTCTTTTTCTGTTCTGTAATTGAGTTTAAGTTTTTTATTATTGTTATGGTAATTTCTAAATATTTGTCATTTTCTGCTTTTATAGTAAATCATGTCTTGTTTTCCTTTATTATTGCTACTTCTAGTACACTGCCACATTACTGATTTATTCATTCAACAATCCTGTTGCATTCTGTTAGTTCTCATCATTGTCTAATTTTATACTTTGACCAGGACCTCTAATATTGAATTAAGTGTTTGTTCTAGTTAGATGAAGAAGACATTTATACCTTCTTCTCAACCTCAAAGGGAATGTAACTAAATTTTCTCTGTTAAGTACGTTTGTGGTAGATTTTTGTTAGATATGCTTTATTATGTTAAGAAATTTCTGATCTGTTCTTCCAGGAATTCTTTTAAAGAATCATAAATAGGTTTTGGGCTTTAACACCTTTTAGGGCATTAATTTTAAGGCAGTAATGCCTCTTCTGTATCTATTGAGATTATCACATCATTTTTCTTGTTTACACCATTTATGTAGTAAATTACACTGATGTTTGTCATATTAACCCATTCTTGCATTCCTGGGTTAAATGCTACTTGATCATGACATACATAATTTTTTGGGCACACCTTTGAATCTAGGTATAATTGCTTCTTGAGGATTTCTGCCATCTTACTTCTTACGGTTCATTTTTTCCTTTTCTTCTTTTGAGGCAGGGTCTCACTTTGTCGCCCAGGCCAGAGTGCAGAGGCACAAACATGGCTTACTGCAGCCTCGACCTTCAGGGCACAAGTGATCTTTCTACCTCAGCTGGAACTACAGGCGCACACCACCACGCCTTGCTAATTTTTGTATTTTTTGTAGATAAGGTGTTTGCCTTGTTGCTGAGGCTGATCTGAAGCTCCTAAGCTCAAGCAGTTCACCTGCCTTAGCCTCCCAAAGTTCTGGGATTACAGGCATGAGCCACTGTACCAGCCTATTTTTCTCCTTTTTGTATATTCAGAATAATGAAAGTAATATTTTTTATTATTGAAAAAATTATGTAAGTTGCATATAATCCATGGTAATGCCCGTCCATGATTTTTAAAAATCAATTACAATAGAGTGCTATATACTGAAAAATAGAACAGTCTCTTACACTTTTCTGCACCCCAAGTGCTACTCCTAGGAGGCAGTTATTTTCCTGTTTTTACATTTTTTTTGCTTTTACTTCTACATTTCTATACAATATATGCTGGGTTTTTTTGGTTTTCTATTTTATACATGATCTGCTTACTTTGTACTATGGAAGAATAGGCTTGAGCCCTCTAATTCCATTAACGCCCTTCACACCCCTTTCTCCCTCTGCCATCCTAATTATATCACATATTATTTGGTCAAATTCATATTCAATATTTATATTTTTATGGTGACATAACTATTCCTGAGTCAAATAGTGTACAATTATGTATTGTTTTTTAGAAAAGTCTTGTCACTTAGCATTAGGAATATTTTCAGTTGTTATAGTTATTAATATTTATTTCTTTAAACTCTCCAAAAGAACTGTTTGTTTTCAGTGCAGTCAGATATATAAGGTCCATTTTTCATTTGAAGTCATTCTTTCTGAAGCCCTCCATTCTTTAGTCCTGCTGCATAGCCTTTTCTTCTTAGAGTTTCTTTTCACTGTTTCATCCAGGAAATCCCTTTTACCTTTCTTCTCTGATAGATTTCCTGACTTTTTTGACTTTATCTTTTCTGTTTTTTTTTTTTTGGTTTGAGTGATCTTGAAAACCTAATGCTGTACAAACTGGTCCTTACGCTTATGGAGATTTTGTTTCAGCTGTGAACTGAACATGTTATTCTCAATAGTCTCTAATCCATTCTACAATTTTATGACTCTGACTTAGCTCCAAATTGTTTATTGTGCTTGTGTAGCTCTGTACAACTTGGTATAATGTTGATTATCTCTTAATAAATCAAGCCTCCCTGTTTGCCAGGATGTTCTTAAATATTTGGGAACATTTGGTTTAACATGTAAGTTTTAGAATCTGTATGTCATGTTACCCAGAAATTTTTGGTAGGAGTTTAATTGGAATGGCTTTGAGTATAGATTAATTTGGAGAAAATTAATGTGTTTACAATGTTAAATCATCTTCTTATATGTACCAGAGAGTTAGAGAAAAGGTACAATAAACTGTAGCTCAAGACTACATGTCAAACTGTCAGAAATTTTCAGAAGTTTTAGATCTACTCTTAGTTTACATATTCAATTTTATATTTTTAAAAATAAGTCATAACTGCTAGCAATATGAGACAATAGAACTAAAATGAAGAGAGTAATTTTACTCAGATTCTCTATTTGTAATAAGCCTTCTAAAACACAGGCTTTCTTGGCCTCTTCTGCCTTTTGGATGGCTGTCTTTATACTTGTCTTCTAAGATAGTTCTATCTCCTTTTCCTTCTCTTTATAGAGAAAAGTGTATTTTTTATGTTTTGGCTCAAATCAACCTTTAACCCTTGCCTTTTATTTTGCCTCTAGTACTCTGTTTCTTCATTCATATTATACATTTCTACTAGGGACAACCAATTTTTAAACAATCACTGAAGTCTGTTAAGTGGTGCATCACTTTGTCTTTTTGAGTTATCCTTGCTATTTATTCCTTTTTAAAAAAAGATCATGTCAGATTTGGCTCAAATTATTTTATACTCAAGCTATTTCAGTAGCTTCTTAACTGCTCTTTGTATCTGTATTGTCTTTCCAGACTACCCCTGTTTTTTGACCTAGTAAAATTATATTCTGGGAGAAAGCCTAATATGGGGGAGACCAGTATTGACTGATAGAAGTATAACGTATAACACAAATGTGAGCCATATATATACTTTAAATATTTCTAGTTGCCACATTAAGAAAAAAAAGAAAATGGTGAAATTAATTTTAATAATATATTTTACTTAAACCACTCTGTCAAAAGTATTATCATTTCAACATTAACTCAATATAAAAACAATTTTTATTTTTGTACTAAGTATTTGAAATCAGTGGGAATTTTACACTTGCAGTACATCTTGGCCTTGCCACTGTTCAGTGCTCAGTGGCCATGTGTGTAGTAGACAGTGCAGGTGCAGGTATATTGATTTATTGTTTCCCATTTCTTGTATGTGCTCATGACATTTGTATATGATTCATTTGTGATCTTCAGTTGAATTGTAATTCTCTGTGTAATGATAGATTTTTCTTCTTCAGCTTGCAGAACAAAATAAGGTTACATTTCTTTATTATTCAAATGCAATAGTCAGGCTCCTATACTCCCCCCCGCCACCCCCTTCTAAATCACAGTGCATTGCAGTATTGCAGGGATACCTTTTTAAATTTATTTCCTAGGTTCTTCTCTTTTAAAATTATACTTTGAAGGTTTTTTTTTTTTTCCTTTTTTTAAAAAATTATACTTTAAGTTCTGGAATACATGTGCAGAATGTGTAGGTTTGTTACATAGGTATACATGTGCCATAGTGGTTTGTTGCACCCATCAACCCATCATCTACATTAGTTATTTCTCATAATGCTGTCCCTCCCCTAACCCCTCACCCCCGACAGGCCCTGGTGTATGACGTTCCCCTCCCTTTGTCCATGTGTTCTCATTGTTCAACTCACACTTATGAATGAGAACATATGGTGTTTGGTTTTCTGTTCCTGTGTTACATGCTTTGAGTTTTTAAATGTGTTCTATTCAAGGGGTCTTGATTCCAGACTCCAGTTTCTGGAATGGTGAAACGCTACTGAGTTTGTAGATGCAAACCATTTTTTGTGCATTTACTGCCTTCAGCCCTCTGTGTTGATAGTGTTGAAGAGAGATGTTTCTGAGCCACGTCTGTTAGTTTGATGGTAGTATTTTAGGATATAAAGAGTTGGAAAGATAGTTGTTAGGTTTCTTTTGTATCACCTTAGACATGAATGTTTAATCTTAAACCTCTGTAAACAAAATTGACACATATACACATTAAATAACTATTCCTGTCATCACTTTTAGACCAGCCTGGTCAGAAGTGACACACCTTTATCTAGAATTAGATCTTTCCTTCCATGGCAGTCTAGGTTCTGATCATCAGCCTGTACCTTCTACTTCGCTGACATGGAGATTTTTCAGTTCTCTGGTAGCAACTGACCTCATTCTGAGGCCACCAGTCCAAAAGAAATGAGATCTTAGATTCCTGTGCACATTCTGTGTCTTCATTGCTCTGCATTACATAGGATTTATGGGAGAGTGGTTTGCTTTCATGAAGCTGAAAGCAATGTCTTTTTCTATCTTTCCTCTTGAAAAATTGTTACTAATTGCCAAATTTCTTCAGAACTAAAACAGATTGTTTAAATGATTATTCTCAAAGCAAAAACGATTCTCTTTAAGATGCCTTGCGGTGTCTAGCTTCCCCTCACAAGCTATCCTTTGGTCATATTTTTGCCTTACAAAATCTTTGGGGTTCTATGTGGTGATTAGTCTTTTCCTTCCTTATTTCTTTTTAAACCTTCATTGTCTAGGATAGTGTTTGGCCCAGTATATCTTAAAAACTGTTTGTTAAAGGAATGAAAATGCATCTTTGTGTTTTCCTCAGTCTTTCAGATTTGACTAGTTTTATATGTTACCAATATAGGTAAACATCTTTTAAATTTATAGCTGTTTTATCTTCCTTGCTGCATAGGAATATGTATAATCTAATTTATGCTGTTATCTTTTTTCCTTTCAAGAAATTTTTCAATGACTTTCTTTAAATTCCCACTTTTCTTTGCAGAGTCCAGAATCCAAACACCATTCTTCCCTAAAACATTGACACTAACTTTGTCCTTTGCATATTCTCTTCAGAGACTGCCCAGTGGGTTAGGAATGGTCTCTGGTCAAACAAACAAACAAACAGACAGCACTAAATATCTTTGTGATTCTTCAGTTTTTCATCTGTAAAATGTAGAGGCTATAACAGCTTAGCTTTGAAATTCTGTTATGGTCATATGATGATCAATGCGAATGATACAAATCAGTACTTAAAAATTCCTTCTTTCTGCCAATACCTGGCAGAAAATCTACTAGGTAAAGAATTTTTAAAAAAAGAGAGAATAAACTATTTATTTTAGTTTCCTAAAAGTAATGTATCTTTTAAATGACAAGTTAGACAATTAAACTAGATTTCTTACGAAGTTTGATAGTATGACTATTACATGATTGTATTCCTATTACTTTTCTTCTCCTGTCATCATTTCTTTTTTGGATAGGGAAAGACAGAGTCTTGCTCTGTTACCCAGGCTGGAGTGCAGTGGTGCATTCTCGGCTCACTGCAATCCCTGCTTCCCGGATTCAAGCGATTCTTTAGTAGAGATGGCATTTTGCCATGTTGGCCAGGCTGGTCTCGAACTCCTGACCTCAAGTGATCCGCCCACCTCATCCTCTCAAAGTGCTGGAATTAAAGGCATGAGCCATCATGCCTGGCCATCCTGCCATCATTTCAATAGACTTTTCACTTTTTTATCTCCTAAATTATTAAGATTATAAAGTATATGGAATGGCTCTGAAAGGGTCACACTTTATTCATCAGTGGACATTATCAGCTTCTTCCAAAAATATTATTTTTATTAGAACAGATTTATCTATAACAGATTCTAGATTAGTTTACATTTATGACTCATTTTAGAAAAAATGTTTTACAGCTACCTATTTTGGTAATAGTTTAATTGATGACATAGCACTATACTATACTAGTTATAAATATCTAGTTCATCATTTTCATTTTCCATGAAATTTTAATGATTTCAGTCTTTGTTTCTTAATGTTTTATTTCTGGTTGTAATTTCTCATCATTTTCTATCTAGTTTTTTATTTCTTAAAAGCATATATTACCAACTTTAATTCTCTTAGTTTTTATCACTAATGTATACCTTTCATCATATATTTGGTGTGTTCTTTAATTGGACTGTTGATTGCCAAAACAGCATTGGAGTGTAAGAAGGATGTGGTACATAATGACATGTCTACCCATCATATTTAATTTAGTGGTCATTTTACATTCCTACTATATTTTTGGTAAATATTCTAAAGGATATATATATATATATATATATTTTTTTAACAGAACCTCACTTTGTTGCCCAGGCTGGGGTGCAGTGGTGTGATCTTGGCTCACTGCAACCTCCACCTCCCGTGTTCAAGCAGTTCTCTTGCCTCAGCCTCCTGAATAGCTGTGATTACAGGCATTTGCCACCACACCATTTGCTAATTTTTTGTATTTTTAGTAGAGACGGGGTTTCTCCATGTTGGGCAGGCTGGTCTCGAACTCCTGACCTTGTGATTCGCGTGCCTTGGACTCCCAAAGTGCTGGGATTACAGGTGTAAGACACTGTGCCCAGCCTCTAAAGGGTATTCTAAGTATAAATATATATTAATTATGCTATCCAGAATAGGCTTCAGTTTCATATAAATCCATTCAGGGTACCAGGAGGCAATTTTCTTCCTCAAATGCAGAGTTTCATTATATTGAACTATGTAGCCTTTGTTATTTTTTCCTTATTTTGGTTTTGCAATTTCAACTTCAGATTCTCCTGCAAAGGCTGATTTTTTCCTATTTTTGGTTTATCCTCAGTTTAGGACACCATGATAAGAGTGGTCTTATGTATTCCATTTTCAGACTTCTGATTTGCCAAAACCCCAGAATTGGCCTGTACTTAGCTCTTATGCAGAGATTTATGACTTTTTTACCTCTTTTAACAAAATGGAAATAGTTTTCTATTAAAATAGTTAAAGTTGAATGACATTATCAGAAACTGTATTTATGATATTCTGCTAAAGCAGAGTTTAAGACACATTTTTGTAATAATTCTTACTCATAAATTCTCCTTATGACTTTAAAAGAAAGAATACTTAAGATTTTTCTCACTTCTTTTATGGTTATACATTGTCATCAAGTTCCTTTTCTTTATCAGGTGAAATGGCCTTTTTCTGATTGCTGTTTGTATATTCAAAGGAAACACCTTAATTTTCCTTTTCACCTGCACTAGGTCTTATTTGTAAGGAAGTAAGAAGAGAGTTGATTACAGATAGGTGTGGCTTCTAGTGGTGAGCAGAGATGTGATTTTTAAATGGTCCAGGAACAGGGCATTAGATGACACTGCATCATATGATGAGAAATGTAGTCCCTTGTTTTTATTGTCTTTCAGATTATAAGGAGAAAGTCTATTTCTAGTTTTCAATATCTAAGACTTGCTGATCTTTTCAACAAAAGTGTGGGCCTAATTTTAAACTATTCAGTAGGCAACATATCTACTAGAATTTCCTATCATTGATTAATTTCTGTCTTACCTAATTTTAGGACTACTGGTTACTTAGGATAAGCAATACCATTTTCTATTATACTTTAGTGGTATACCATTTGTTATAAAGTTTCCATTAAAAATATATATGTATATATTTTAGATTTTAGAGCGAACTCATTTAAAGAAAAATAAATAATACTAGTGGTATTTCGATGTGACAGAAATCCTAAGGTGGTAAATGAGAAGTTAAAATTTAAAAAACATGATAGTACTAGTTAATTACTGTATTAATTTCCTATGGCTGCTTTAACACATTACCACAAACATGATGACTTAAAACAACACACATTTACTCCCTTACAGATCTGGAGGTCCTGCACTTTGGGAGGTCGAGGTGAGTAGATCACTTGAGCCCAGGAGTTTGAGATAAGCCGGGCCACACAGCAAGACCTCATCTCTACAAAGAATAAAAAAAAATTAGCCATGCTTGGTGACATGCATCTATAGTCCCAGTTACTTGGGAGGCTGAGGTAGGAGGATCGCTTGAGCCTGGGAGGTCAAAGCTGCGGTGAGCTATGATCGTGCCACTGCACTTAGGCCTTGGTGACAGAGATTTCTTAAAAAAATTTTTTTAGAAAAGATACTTGTGATTGCAGTTAGAGTTCATCTGGGTAATTCAGAATAATGTCCTTTCCCCTTGAAGAGCCTTAATTTAATCACACCACCAAATATCTTTTGCCATATAACGTAACACATTCCTGATATCTCCGGGTGGCCACTTTTAAGCCTACCAAAGTTACAGCTTAATAAGACATTTCCAACCAATAGCTGTAGACCTTAATACTCAGTGAAATTTCTGATTCTGTCTTTGTAAGATTTGTAAATCACTGTTCTTTCTTAGACTTCCTATTAAGAGAAAGTTCTAAATGAGTTTAGGACTCTTAATCAGGCCAAGAACTTTTTAAGTAAAATGTGCTAACATTTCAAAATTTTTCTTCTGGAGAAGTCTAAAACTTTTTGATAAATTCAGCTTTATTAATTAAGTGCAGGGCAAGTAATACTTTGTTATGACAAAAGTAATACAGTATATTAGAGGTAATCTGCATTTTAAAAATAATACCAAAATGTGAGTAAACTTTTCCTTTATTTTAAAATTGGGGGATATCCAAATTTTGTAACCTGGAATTCTTCTGCCTGTCTGGAGGTCAATTCTTCAGTCCCTTGCCTGGTGGCATTTGCCTGCTGTTACTGTTCTTGGAGTAGAGAAGGTAAAGGGGCCAGGGTCCACTCTTGGGTAAACTTTCACTTAACTTTACATACAGTTTCAGTTTTTCTCTTCTCTTTTGAATCTTCTCCACCAGAGTTCTGTCCTTCAGCTTTTTCACAGAATAAACATACCTCCTGCCTTTTGCCTGCAATGGTGGAGAGAACCTATACTTGACAAAAATACCTAAATATTTGAGAAAAATTTTGGTATTTTCAAAAGGAAAAAATTATCTGTTTATTTTCAATATAAACCTATTTTCTTTCTAAGGTTTAAGGTTCAAGCTTTCATCAAACAGAAATGATCATTTTTAAAAAGAACCACTTTCAAATTGAATTTTTCATCTCATTATCAGCCTGTATAATAAACTATGTATTATTAGACTCCTATCTATATGGTTTTCAGTTCTGCAATTTCATTTCCATTTTGAATTGCTAATTTTTGGCCACTTACCACTTAAAAATGAATACTTTAGTGTGATAATTTGTTACTTTAACATGCAGGTATAGATCTTTTACATGATAGCTATTAGATCATTTAATTTACAAAGTTGGTAGTAAAATGAAATTTTATTTGTTTACTAGCTAGTCGTCCTTCTGTTGACTTTCCCTGGTCTCCTTGTTTTATGTCCTATGCCTTACCTTTATCCCCTGCCAGCCTTCTAGGTTACCTGTTACTTATATGACTCAGTCTTTTCTGGGCACTGCACCATCCAGCAGGAATGACTTGCACTGGCATCCTTCTCTTCATGTACTTAGTACGTGGTTTTCTTTGCTCTGTGCTCTGTTAACTTCTCTATCTACTATCTGTCAAAATTACATTGCTCTAGTTTTTTCTCTGCTATTGTCGGTCTCTCCTATTTTTGTTTTCATTTTCTGTTGATACCTCTTTTTTCTGCAACTCTCACCTTTAGTGAGGTTTTATATCAAAGTTGGCATAAATACACATTAAGTCTACTGTTTATCATTAAATCTTTGAAACTGCTTACAGTGTGGTGTTGCATCTGTTGGTTCCTCTTAGCCAACAATTCAAGTAAATCAAGAAAGATTGTTTTCAGTGATCAGCCTAGTGATCTGAAAGGGTGCGTGTATATGAAGTAGCGAACATGTCCTGATGAAGCACAGGCAAAGCTTGATTTTAGCCTGTCATTCTGTTATCCATCCTCTGATACCACAGGAATATTCCAAAGGCAAATGAATGGCAAAAGATGATGAAGATTACTCATGAGTCTACTTGTGCAAAAAACTTCTTGGCCTAAACTGTGTTTGGTGCTACTTAAAACTTAGCAAGAAGTTCATTCTGCTCTGTTACATTAATTATAATGAGTGAGTTGAGGTTGAATAAAAGGTAGAAGATACTAGTACTGTTGAAAAAAGAAGATATACATAATCCTGTTAAAGGATGTATTTATTTTATTTTATTTTATTTTTTTGAGACAAGAGTCTTGCTTTGTCGCCCACACTAAAGAGCAGTGGCGCCATCTTGACTCACTGCAATCTCTGCCTCCTGCGTTCAAACGATTTGCCTGCCTCAGCCTCCTGAGTAGCTGGGACTACAGGCTTGTCCTACCATACCTGGTTTTTGTATTTTTAGTAGAGACGGGGTTTCACCATGTTGGCCAGGCTGGTCTTGAACTCCTGATCTCAAGTGAGCCACCTGCCTCAGTCTCCCAAAGTGCTGGGATTACAGACGTGAGCCACCCTGCCCAGCCAAAAAAGAATATTTTGAATCCTAGGGAATTTATTCAAGAACAGTGATAAAAATTACTATATTAAAATGATGATTTCTATTGAGAACAAACTTCCAAAAACAAGCTTAGGAGAAAGTTTGTTTGTTTAGCTTTTAATTTAATATTCTACTTTCAGAGATGTAACAATGTAACACACTCGTAATTGGACATAGTTTACTTTTATGAGAAGGAAAAGTTAATCAGTAGTTTAATCAAGGAAATAAAGCTTGGGATATTTGTGTTTATAAAGAAGTACACTAATATCTGATTTTGACTAAGACACAGAGCAGTCATTAATCATCACGGAAGCCTGGATTCAAACTAAGTGAATTAAAATGCATTACAGAATTATAGAACATAGGAGGTTATCTAGTTCACTCACTGGTGTTAAAAAGATAATCTCCAATGTTTTAGGTTTCTGTGGACTGCCTGAGGTGACTGCCTCAGGTCACTGCGTGACATAGGTTGCTAGGTCAGCATTCTGCTTCCATTGCAGTGCTACTGATTTATTAATATTACTTTTATAGATTGTACTCATAGGTGAGATTATGTTTTAAAAATGGCTTTGCCTGCTAAGTAAATGATGTTTGAATCAACTGCTTTTTTGAAAGATCACCAGTCATCTTCTTTTATTGAAAAATTAAGATAATTTTTCACCCTTTTTTGCTGGATCCTTTAGTGTTAGTCTATATTCTACCCACTCTTTCTTGGAATACTTTCTTTTATGGCTTCTATGACACCACATGCTCCTGATTCCCTCTGGTCTTTTGCCATTCTTCTCAGCCTCTTTCAAGCTCTTCGTCTTCTACCAGCCATTGAAGTGTGGTGTTTCTCAGGGCTCATTGCACCAGATGTCATTCTTTCTCATGCCCTACTCTTTTTCTAGTAATCTCATCCATACCTGTGACTTTGGTTCTTTTTTATCAGTGTGTTACTCAGACTTCAGGTTTCTAAATAATCCCCAAGTTTGGTTATCTAATTGCCTGCTCTGATACTACCTTTTGAATTTTTCAAGAACACCAGAAACACAATACAGACAGTTCTCATGAGTTTGACTTATGAGTTTTCAACCTTACTATGGCTTTATTGGGGACAGTAATGCCATTGTAAGTTGAGAAGCATCTGCATATCAAAGACAAACTCTCTCTCTGCTTCTGAAATGATCAAATAAGCAGACATCCAAACTGGTTCTTTTCCAGAATTTCTACCTCAGTTACTAAATGCAGTTATTTAAATCAGAAATCTTGCTGTCATCTTTGGCACCTTCCCCTTCCTTCATCTCCAAGTCTTTATCTTTTAAGTATCTCTTAAATTATTCCCTTTTTTCTCCATTGTCACTGCTACTACTCTAATCCAGGTTGTCATTCATTGTCTTTTGCTGGAACCACTACAATGGCATCCTAACCAGTCTTGCAGCATCTACACTTGTCTCCCTCCATTCTTTTCTTCATTCTATATCCAGAATTAAAATACATTACAGAATTATATCTATATATCTATATAGATATAATCTATATAATCACTCTATATCCAGAGTGATCTTCTTCCTTAATCTCTTATGCGTTCCCCTTGTTCTCAGGTTAAAGATCAAAATTAGATTTGGAGCCAGTTTACTCTTTTCTTTATCACATGTTGCCTTTTGTTTTCCCTGTGTTTTGCTGTTGATTAAAAAATAACTTTAATATTTTTTATTTAAAGGTGGTTTAATTATATTATTCACAAACGGTGATATAAACAGTAATACAAACAGTCAATTAGTCAGTTTGGTATGCTACAACAATGTACCATAAACTGAGTGGCTTATAAACAACCAAATTTTATTTCTGACAGTTCCAGTAGCTGGGAAGTCCAAGATTGAGGTGTTGGCAGATTCAGTGTGTGGTGAGGGCCTGCTTCTTGGCTCAAGTTGTGTCCCACATGGCAGAAGGGGCAAGGGAGCTTTCCTGGGTCTCTTTTCAAAAAGCAGGAGTCTCATGCATGGAGGCAGAGTCCTCTTGACTTAAACACCCCCCACCAAAGGCCCCACCTCCTAATACCATCACATTAAGGGGTTAGGATTTAAATATGGGAGTTTGGGAGGGAACACAACAAACATCAGTTTTTAGCACAGTGTTTTTAAAAAAAATTTGAAATGTAACCTATACTTGACAGAAATACCTAAATATTTGAGAAAAATTTTGGTATTTTCTTCAAAAGAAAAAATTATCTGTTTATTTTCAATATAAACCTATTTTCTTTCAAAGGTTTAAGGTTCAAGCTTTCATCAAACAGAAATGATCATTTTTAAAAAGAACCACTTTCAAATTGAATTTTTCATCTCATTATCAGCCTGTATAATAAACTATGTTTTATTAGACTCCTATCTATATGGTTTTCAGTTCTGCAATTTCATTTCCATTTTGAATTGCTAATTTTTGGCCACTTATCACTTAAAAATGAATACTTTAATGTGATAATTTGTTACTTTAACATGCAGGTATAGATCTTTTACATGATAGCTATTAGATCATTTAATTTACAAAGTTGGTAGTAAAATGAAATTTTATTTGTTTACTAGCTTTTACAAGTGAATTTTAGTGGGGGTTTATGTAGCATATTAAATTTTTACATATGGTAATAACACTAATTTTTAACCTTTTGAAAGAGCATCTTTGATTTTGCTTTTATCATCTGGAGAAACTTATATTTCAAGACAATAATTTTATGCCATTAGTAATCTGTCACCAAAATAAAAACAAATAATGGATTGTATAATTGAGATAAGAATAAAAATCTTGAAAGTATTTTTGTTTATGTTTAGAAAAATGACTTTTCTTGTTGTATCCACCAACTCTACTATGGTTAGTAAAACATAATTGTTTCTATTGAGTCTAGAGTTACTTACTTTCAAGCAGTAGAGATATAATTTTCTTTAATGTTTTCATCACTATTTTGATTTTCCTCTAAGGTGGGTCAGCTTGATTTTATGTATCTGGTATTCATCAGTTTGCATATAAATTTAGAGTCAGCTTTGATTTTAATATTGCATTCTTTTGAAATATTAATGTTTTTATTAAATCTTTACTACCGTCAGGTATATTGAATGTTATGGATAGATTGTAAAATGAAAATTGGAATTAGTCTAATGCCTTGTCTTGAAGTACATGACGAATTAGAATGGTTTTCCTCTGTGGCAAGGATGTTACCATGGTGAGAGCTTTCTGTTTCCATGACATTTGCTTGCATATTTTGATAGGTCTTCAACTGAAGAAGGGCTCTGTTTTCTGGCAGGCTGCAAAAGTGTCATTCTGTCTTTTCTCAAAATGTGTTATTTTTATTGGAAAATATAATAATTTCCAAGGAATTGTAATAGCAAAGTGCCAAGAAAGAAAATATACCTTATTTTAATGTTTTTTCCTTGTTCAACGTTTAGAGCACAGCAAAATATTCTTAGCTTGCTTTGTGTAAGGAAGAAAAAGGAAAACATCATTTTCAAGTTTTTAAAATAAATATTTACTTTAAAAAAATTTATTGGCAAAATAAAGAGCTCCAGATGCATAATTTGTAATCAGTCTCAGCTGGATATAGATATATAATGTTACTGTACAACTAAAAGCAATTGCTAATGATGATATATTAGTAGCAGAGAAAGGAGAAATAAATATAAATCAGGACTTCACAAAAATCAAAGAAACGGTGAATTCCTAGAGGGTAAATATACAGAATACCAAATCAGTTCTCATATAAATGATACATATTAAACGCTTAATGAATTAGGGAGAGTTCTTTTTTATCAATAACTTATGTTTGATGTTGAAACATTCATGGCAGATTTTTAAAATCTACATTTTATGGTGGTATAATTTTAATTTTTAAACTAGATAATAAATTCACATGGCTCAGAAATTTTAACATGTATTTTAAAATATACATAGATGGTGGCCTCCCTCTCATACTTCTTCCCTAGTTTCTTTATACATATTATAGAAGCAAATACAAATGTATTAATACATTCTTATTTTCTTTCCACATTTTCAAAAAGGTAGCATATTATTTTACACTTTGCTTTTCAGAATTTGTCCAGGTATATTTTTTAAATGTCTGGTTTTTTCAGTGCTTTAATTTAGGCATCTAGGAGGGTATATTGGAATCACAGCAAAAAGATAGGGTTTATTGATGTCTCTCATCCCTTATGCTTATAGCAATTCCAAATTTTAGAAGGAAATATTTAAAAGCACACATTTTGTCTAGGGAGTGTAAGAAAATTAATTTTCCTTTTGTTGTCAAAGTTCAGTGATAACTTTAGTGGCTCTTTCTACTGATAGACCAGTTCATTTTGTAAGAGCTACAAACTGAAATAATCTCTAAAGAATATGTATTTATACATGCTATTTCTTCAGCTTGAGACTATTTTCTTCTTTTCTATATTACTCCCATTTATTCTTCAACTATCAAGTTAGATATGCTTCCTTGAGGAAGCCTGGGCTGACTAGATGAGTCCGACTCTCCTCTGTGCCCTCACAGTATTCCCATAGGCCCCAAAGCACTTAACACATATTAATTTTTAGTTATTTTAAAAATTACCATTTCTCTTACTAGATTGTAAGTACAATGAAGGCAGAGACCATATCTGTCTCGTTCACAGTGATATTTTTTAGTGCTTATAACAGTAGGGTGAATATTAAGTACTGTGTTGTACGTGTATGCAATCTGAATGTCTTAGTTCCTGAGATTCATTGTACTTTCTCTTGTAGCTACTTAACTCATCCTTATTGCCTATATAATTGTCAGCTTAAATTTTACTTACCCTGGGAAACTTCCCTTGATCTTTTTGACTGTGTTACGTTTCGTTTTCTCTACTATTATGGCACTCTGAACTTCATATTTCATTAAATTCTTCACAGTTTTTTGTAGTTGCTTGTTGTCTGAAACTCCCATTATCTTTCTTACTGGCCTCTACCACAAAGGTTGACACAGGCCTGGCAGTTGATCAGTAGTTATTGGTTTGAAAAAAAAAAAAAGAATGAATGTGTACTTTAGATCAACTGGCATGATTTTACTTCCCAAATAACATTTGACAGTATGTTGGGGCATTTTTGATTATTTTGATTGGCTCATAGAAGCCAGGGATGCTGTTAAACCTCCTACAATGCACAAAACAGCCCCCACAACAAAGAGTCACCTGTCCCGATGTCAGTAGTATTGCTGTTGAAGAACTCTGCCTTAGACTCGGGATTTAATTCTTTGCTTTCTTCATATTTTCTTAGATTTATAGATTTATAAATTTATAGGGCTTTTGCGTATACTTGGACAGATGTCTTAACCATTTTGTCTTTTTTCTTTAAATTCTGTATATTTTGTGACAGTTTAACTTTTTTAATGTGTAGAAATTATATATATTTAAGGTATACAGCTTGATGTTTTGATGTACATTGTGAAATGATCACCACATTCCAGCTAATTAACATCTGTTGCTTCTATCTGGCTGCCATTTTTGTACCCTTTGACCAACATCATCCCATTTCTAGTTCCCTCCATTTCCTGGCAGCCACCATCCTAATCTCTGCTTCTATGAGTTTGACTAATTGAGATTCCATTTATAAGTGAGATTATGCAGTATTTCTCTTTCTGACTTATTATGCTTAGTGCAGTGCTCTCCACCTCCATCCATGTTATCACAAACAGCAGAAATTACTCATCTGGGGGAAAGGCTGAGTAATATTCCATTATATATACACTACATTTCCTTTAACCATTCATCCATCACAGAACATTTAATTTGCTTCCATATCTTTGCTGTTGTGCATAAAGCCACCATGAATGGGAGAGAGCAGATATCTCTTTATGATTCTGTTTTCAATACTTCTGGATACATACTCAGAGGTGGGATTGCTGAATCATAAGGTGGTTCTGTCTTTAATTTTTTGAGGAACCTCAATACTGTTTTCACTAATGGGTAGTACCAATTTACATTCTCACCAGCAGTATACAAGGGTTTGCTTTTCTCCATATGCTTGACAACACTTGTTATTTCTTGGCTTTTTGATAATAGACATCCTCGAAGATGTGAAGTGCTGTCTTACTGAGGTTTTGATTTGTGTTTTCCTGCTGATTAGAAATGCTGAGCAGCTTTTCAATAGGCCTATTTGCCATCTACTTTTCTTCTTTTGAGAAATGTCTATTCAGGCCCTTACCCATTTTTAACAGGTTATTTGTATTTTTAATACTGAGTTGTATGACTTCTTTATATATTGGATATTTACCCCTGGGTGGTTGTATAGTTTGCAGATTTTTTTTTCCATTTCATAATTGGCTTTTTAACTTGTTGATTGTTTCTCTTGCTGTGCAGAAGCTTTTTAATTTTGTGTAGTCCCACTTGTCTGTTTTTGCTTCTGTTGCCTGTGCTTTTGGTGTCATATCCAGGAAATAGTTGCCAAGACCAGTGTCAAGAAGTTTTTCTTTATGTTTTCTTCTAGGAGTTTTATAGTTTCCGTTTTTATGTTTAAATGTTTAATACATTTTCAGTTGATTTTTGTATATGGTGTGCACCTTTTTGTCTTTCCATTCACCCTGAACAATGTGGTAGTTAGTATATATTTTGGAATCTGGAGTAAAATACTTGGGTTCAAATATCTTTTCTACAAATTTCTTCATGACTCTTGTGATCCATGAGAGAGGATACTGTGTTAAATTGATCTACCTCATGGAGCTATTTTGAGAATAAAATGATTTAAGAGAACTCAAACCAGTAATTGGTGAAAAGCAAAAACTCAGTCAATGCTAGCCATTAGAAGTTATTACTGCCTTTATTATTCTATGTATAGGGCATACTAGGGGATAAAACTAGAGAGGATAAATAAAGCTAGATAAGGCGGGGATGCTCTTTGGTTGTTAGGTTGAGAAGCTTGCATCGTATTCAGTAAACCATCTAACCAGATGGATTCAGGGTCAGTTGTATTTGATAGGGCCTGTTGATAATAGGGATAACAATTAGGTTGATCACAATAGCCTGGGTGAAAAAGTAATAGAGATAATTGATAGAATATGGTACTGGTAGAGACCGCATCAAAAATGGTTAGAGAGCTTTGAACCTTTCTGGTTAGGAGCATTATGTTAATCAGAAATGGAAATCAGAATGGAGATGAACTAGTTTTTTGTTTAAGAATATAAATGATTCAGTTTTAGATTTGAAACTTTAGGCCGCCTTTAGGATATTAATGAAGAAGCCAGTGCCGGACATACTTTTATGTTCAAAAATAGGTATCCAGATCTTTTTGGGAGAAAGTTAGGACTGGAGATGAAGATTTGAGAGTAATTTTCATTGTAGGTATTGGAGTCTTAAAGGGGCGGATTCTGTATAGTGTGTAATAGTGAAAAGGCAGATAATAGATTCTTGAAGAATGTGTGTTGTTCATAATTGATTCGATTGTTTTACTGTCTCTAGTAGCATTACTGTCTGGGATTTCTAAAGTTTTCTTTAAAAATAAATGCTATAATAAAACTAATATTATAGTGAGGACAGGGATCTTTCTTAGCTTCAGATATGATCTTTGTGAAGAAGGCGTTATGTCTCAGGTTTTACTGTAGAACCTGGTGATAACTACTCACATTTTACTAGTGGAAATCATAGAATAACATAAGCCTGCAAGGCGTTTTTAGATATCTCTGGTCTAGATATCCTGTTTTAGGCAAGCCAAATGCTGTTATTGCATTTTTACAGATGAGACAGATAAAGCCCACTTTGAACTTGCTTAAAATAATTATGTTAGTAGAGGCAAAGAGGTACTAAATATGTTATTCCTTTGTTGATACTTCTGCTAGCTTCGTTTACATAAGGGTTTCTTAACCTCGGCACCATTAACATTTTGGGATAGATAATTCTTTGTTGTGGGCAGCTGCCCTGTGCTTTGTAGGATGTTTAGTATTATCTCTAGCCTTTAACCACTAGATGGCAGTAGCACCCCCTCCCCACTTCTTGTTCAACCAAAAATGTCTCCACGCGTTGCCAGATAACCCCTGAGGGCAAAATTTCCTTTTGTTGAGAACCGGTGCTTTACACCACAAATATATATCACTGATACGTCCAGTTAGTTTCCCCCCACCTTAGTTTTACAGACTTCTCTTTGGCATATGGCTTTCTTCTACCTCTAAGCCAGGTTCTATTCTCATCTGGTCAATACTTTCCCAAGCATCTTATTTTGCTGTCTGACATTTACATTTATTACATTTTTGTCTTTAAGATGTAGTGGACATCTTGGGTTATGTTGGTAATTGTGTTTACACCTAATATGTCCCAGTTGTGTTTGACAGTCTACCTGATACAATATTTATTTCTATAAACTAAGTATTGTATTTATCAGTTAACTAGAGCTTTGATAATTATTTTAACTTAAATACATGCTGGTAAATTGAATTGTATTACTCTATACACAAGAGCATGTAGAATGAAAGGATGTTTTTATATACTTGTTTATAGTTCAGCAAGATTTTCTGTTTCAAGTTTGATAAATCATAATTATTTATTTCTAAAAGTCTTACTCAGTTTCTGTATTTATAATATATTTGCCCTTATTATTTTGTGGGTCATTGAAAAAAGGATTATTTGATAGTGTTTTTTATATATAATCTTTCATAAATATTGTTAGCTTATTTCATAATCTCAAATATTCCATTTTTAAATTAAGCATACCTGAGACAGATATTTTATAGTAAGTTTTGAAATTCTGTACTTTTAATTATTTTATTCAAGTATTTGAGTATTAATAGGTGTTTTATAGGCAAAAAGATTGTTGTGATTTTTACTGAAGTAGAATTACATTCTAATGGTTACTTCAGTATATTTTACTCACAGAGTCTGTGTCATTGTCGAATCTACATTCAGTAACTGGAACTACAGTATTTTTAAAATACCATTTTATAATTCATTAAAGATAGAGTTTCACCCTATTACCCGGGCTGGAGTGCAGTGGCGTGATCTCGATTCACTTGCAACATTCGTCTTTCAGGTTTAAGCAATTTTCTTGCCTCATCCTCCCGAGTAGCTGGGACTACAGGCTTGCACCACCATGCCCAGCTAATTTTTGTATTTTTAGTAGAGATGGAGTTTCATGATGTTGGCCAGACTGGTCTTGAACTCCTGACCTCAGGTGATCTGCCCCCGCCCCCGCCCCCGCAGGCCTCCCAAAGTGCTGGTATTACAGGCATGAGCCACTATGCCTGGCCCCATTTTCTAAAATTTTTAATTATTAATTTTCATAAAGGTGCTTTGAAACTCCTAATAATATCAAGTCTAGTATTTTAGATAAATATGAATGATTTGGTGTGCAATGAGATGAAGAATTACTTAAGTTTCTGAATTATTGCTCTGTAAAAACAGAAGAGTTAGTACATGTTGTTTTCTTATTAGACAAAATTGAGTCTTGATTTCCAGGCAAGAGAATGTGAATGATATTTAATATTTATTATACAAATAAAATTACATATTAAAGCTTTTTAGAATTTATCATTAGTTACCTATTATGAGATATTTTAAAACTATACCATCATTCAACTTTTCTAAATTTACTTAGATTGATGTTGGTTTCTAAGTGGTCTTGTAGTCACTCATATAAACAAATAGGAAACAGAACTAAATGATGATTTGTCTGTAAGTATGAAATTTCCTTGGCAGAGGTTGCAGATGGAGTGGGATGTGCATAGAGTATTTCAAGCTACACAGACTCACTCTTTTTCTTGAGCCCATATTCTCCCTTGCTGGCACTCCTTTCTCCCCTTACTTTCTTTGACCCTTTGCTACTGTAGTGAGCCACTGTTACTTAAAGGCCTGTGACTTTCCTGTCAAAAAAGCTTTACTAGGAAAATGACTAAATTTTATCAGATTCTCCTCATTAATGGGTGGACAATGGGAAAATTTTGCTGTTTCAATATTCTGAAAAAACTTATATTGAAAGCTTATATTTATTTGTGATTATCCTGAAGTATATATGTTACCTAAATAAATTTTTCAGGGGCAAATATATGGATGAAAATTTACACTGAAAAATTATATATTTGATTTTATACTTATACTTCAATACAAAACTTGGGGGAAAATAATGTGTATTATTTTCTTACATATGCCACAGGTAAAAGGTGTTTCCTATCAATTCCAATGATTTTTCTTTCTTAGTAAAATTTAAGTTACATTGAATTGTCATTGTATGGACTTCCATTTGAAATATGCAATCTTGTGATTATGATTTTCGTGGTATTAAATAATTTGTAAAAATCCATTTGAGATGGGTGCAATGGATTGCATCCTTCATCCCAGCTACTCAGAAGGCTATAATGGGAGAATTGCTTGAACTCAGAAGTTCGAGGCCAAAATGCTAAGACTGCATTGCGAATAGCCACTGCATTCCAGCTTGGGCCAGATAGCAAGGTTCCATATCTAATTTTAAAAATTACATTAAAAATAAGAGTGCAATTTTAGTTGCATAATGAAAAAATATTAGTAGACACTTAGCAATTTTTCCTTCCTATTTTTCTCATAATATGGCCCCACCGTCCATAATACCCTCACTGAATTGAGAGACTTGCCTTTCCTTTAGCACATCCTGTATTTTTCTACTCCTGTGTTTTTGTTCATATTTACTTCATGCTGCAAATCTGCATGAATGAATATTACTCATCCTTCAAGGCTTACAATGTTCCTTCCTCTATAATCAATTTTAAGACACTTGGGTAGTACCTTTCTTTTTTTACGATGTACTCAGAATACATTTAAAACTCCTAAGTGAGATTTATCCCTGGGATACAAGGTTGGTGTAAACATATGCAAATCAATCAATATAATATGGTATACCACAGTAACATAATAAAAGCTGAAAACCACATGATCATCTCCACAATTCAGACAAAACATTTGGCAGATTTCAACATCCTTCCATGACAAAAACTTCCAATAAAATAGGTATAGAAGAAAATTTCCTCAACACAAAGGCCATTTATGAAAAGACCACAGCTAACATCATAATTAATGGGGAAAAACTGAAAGCTTTTCCTGTAAAATCTGGTACAAGGCAAGGCTTTCCTTTCTTGGTGCTTCTATTCAATATAATACTGGAACTACTAGGGAGAACATCAGATAAGAAAAAGAAAAGGCATCTAAATTGGAAAATAAGTAGTAGAATTATCACTTGCTGCAGATGACATGACCCTATATGTAGAAAAAGACAACCATTTATGTAAAAAAAAAAAGAATGTTAATTCAGTAAAGTTGTGGAATACAAAGTCAACATACAAAAATCAGTTACATTTCTTTATACCAATAACAGTCTATCTAAAAAAGAGAGAAGAAAACAATCTCATTTACAATAGCATCAAAAAGAATAAAATACCTAGGAATGAATGTAACCAAGATGGAAGAAATTGAATATGATACAAATAAATAGAAAGACATTCCATGTTAATGGATTGGAAGAATTACATTGTTAAGATGTCCATACTACCCAAAGCATTGTACAGATTCAGTGCCATCTCTATCTAAATACCAATGACATTTTTTACAGAACTAGAGAAAAACCAATTCTAAAATTTGTAGGGAACTAAAAACCCTGAAATATAGCCAAAGCAATTTTGAGAAAGAAGAACAAAGTTGGAGGCATCACACTTCCTGGTTTCAAGTTAGATTACTAAGCTCTGGTAATTAAAACAGTGTAGTAGTGATTAAAAAAAAAAAACAGACATGTAGACCAGTGGACGAGAATAGAGAGCCCAGAAATAACCCAGGTATATATGTTCAATTAATTTTTGACATAAACATCAAGAATACACAATGGGAAGAGAGAATTTTTTCAATAAATGACATTGGGAAAACTGAATATCCACATACAAAAGACTGAAGTTGGACTCTTAGACCATACACAAAAATCCATTTAAAATAGATTAAATCCTAAGTGTAAGACTTGAAACTGTAAAACTCCTAGAAGAAAACATAGAGGAAAACCTCCTTGACATTGGTCTTGGCAATGATATTTTTGATGTGACATCAAAAGCCCGGGCAACAAAAGCAAAAATAGACAACTGGGACTACAACTAAAAAGATTCACAGCAGGGGAAACAATCAACAAAGTGAAAAGACAGATTGGGAGAAAATATTTGCAAAGCATCTATCTGATAAGGTGATAATATCTATATAAAGGAATTCACAACTCAGTAGCAAGAACAAAACGAAAACCAAATAATCCAAGGACTTGAATAGACTTTTTTTTTTCCAAAGAAGATATAAAAATGGCCAACAGGTCTATGAAAAAGTGCTCAACATCACCAATCACAGGGAGATGAAAATCAAAACCTCTTTGAGATATTACCTCATGCCTATTAAGATGGCTATTATTGAAAACGCAAGAGATAACATACAAAATAGTTGGTGAAGGTGTGGAGAGTGAGGATGTCCCACTGTTGGTAGGAATGTAAATTGGTATAGCCATTATGGAAAACAGTATGGAGCTGCCTCAAAAAATTAAAAACAAAACGATTATATGACTCAGCAGTTCCTCTGAGTACATACCGAAAGAAATGAAATTAGTACCTCAGAGATATATATGTTCCCATGTTCAATTACAGCATTATTCGCAACAGCCTAGATATGGAAACCATCTAAATGTCCTTCAGTGGGTGAATCAATTAAGAAATTATGGTATATTTATACAATGGGATATTATTCAGACTTAGAAAAAAAATCCTGTCATTTATAACAACATGGATGGAACTGGAAGGCATTGTACTAAGCAAGATAAGCCAGACACAGAAAGAGAAATGCTGTATGATTTCACTTACGTGTGGAATCTCAAAAAGTTGTGCGTACACAGAAACAGAGTGCAAAAAACACCTATTACTATGCTACTTGGTTAATAAGCTCTTTTAAATGGGGGAGAAACAAACGCAGTTGGTAACTTACTAATAACTTTTGATTATAGGTGATAAACTAATTCTGTACCTTATTATTATAATTGAAACAGGTATAAGTTACTCTTTCAGTTCTAACTTTACAGTCTTCTATGGTTAGAAAGATGAAAAAATTAGCAAGCTCTGATCAGAGGGAGAGCTGTGCTTCCCCCGCTACCCCTGCCGTCAGTTGTGGGAATTCAGAGGGATTTGTTTGCTTGAAACTAGAAGCTACTGTTCAGGACTAGGAAGAAGGTTACCAGTGCTGGGAGTAGAGGGTTAGGGAGATGTATGTTAAAGAGCACAAAGTGGCAGTTACGTAAGCTGAAGTCTGGAGGTCTAATGTACAACACAATGACTGTACTTAATAATATTGTTTTATATACTGGAAGTTTATTAAGAATAGATTTCAGATGTTCTTGACACACATGTACACACATAAACAGGGTAACTGTGAGGAGATGGATATGTTAATTTGCTTTACCATAGTAATAATTTTGCTATGTCAAACATTGTGTTATAATGTTATGTGCTTTATAACATTATAAATGCTTGTATTGACTTTTCAGTTTTTTTTGTTGAGTTGTATACATTTTAAAAATATATTCTGTATATAAATAGCTACATGTCCAGATTTATATCAGATGTATAATTTGCAAACATTTTCTCCCACTCTATAGGTTGTCTTTTCACTTTTTTGATAATGTTCTGTCATGCACAAAGGTTTTTAATTTTGATGAAGTCCAGGTTATGTCTCTCCCCTCCCCACCCTTCCCCTCCCTTCTTCTTTTTTTTCTTTGACAGTCTTGCACTGTCATCTGGGCTGGAGTGCAGCGGAGTGATCTCGGCTCACTGCAATCACCTCCTCCCAGGTTCAAGTGATTCTCCTGCCTCAACCTCCCAAGTAGCTGGGATTACAGGTGCCTGTCACCATGTCTGGCTAATTTTGTATTTTTAATAGAGACTGGATTTCACCATGTTGGCCAGGATGGTCTCAATCTCCTGACCTCATCTGTCCACCTCAGGCTCCCAAAGTATTGGGATTACAGGCATGAGCCACTGCGCCCGGCCTCAAGTTATGTAGTTTTTCTTTTGTTGCTTATGGTTTTGTTGTCAAAACTAAAAATCCACTGCTAAATCCAAGATTGCAAAGCCTTATGTTTTCTTCTAAGACTTTTATGGTTTAGATGTTATATTTAGGTTGTTTCTTCATTTTTTTGGTTAATTTTTGTATATGATGTGAGGTAGGTGTTTAGCTTCATAGTTTTGCATGTGGAAAACCAGCTGTCCCATCTCTGTTTCTTAAAGAGAGTGTTCTTTCCTTTGTTGAATGAGCTTCCTTGAATGGGCATCCCTGTGCAAAAGAAATTAATTGGCTATAGATGTATGGCTTTTTTTATGTACTCTTAATTCTATTCTGTTGGTCTGTGTGTCTATCCTTATGCCAATACTACCGTGTTTTGATTACTGTAGCTTTGTAGTAAGTTTTGAAAAGTAAAAGTGTGACTCTTTCACTTTTTTCTTTTTTCAAGATTGTTTTGACTCTGTAGGCCTCTTGAAATTTCATGTGAATTTGAAGAACACATTTTTATTTCTGTGGAAAACTCTTTTGGAATTTTCATAGAGAGTGCATTGAATCTGTAGATTGTTCCGGGAGTATTGACATCTTAACAACATTAAGTCTTGCTATCCATGAACATGAAGATGTCTTTGCATATTCATTTTTTTCTTAGAAATCAATGTTCATAGTTTTCAATGTATAGATCATTGACCTTGATTAAATTAATTCCTACATATTTTGTTTCTTTAGGTCATATTGTACATTTTTTTTTTTCTTTTTTGAGACAGAGTTTCACTCTGTTGCTCAGGCTAGAGTACAGTGGCATGATCATGGCTCACTACAGCCTTGACCTCCCAGGCTCAAGGAATCCTCTCACCTCAGACTCATAAGGAGCTGAGACTATAGGCATGTGCCACTATATTCAGCTAATTTTAATTTTTTTTATAGAGATAAGTTCTTGCTTTCTTGCCCAGGCTGATCTCGAACTCCTGGGCTCAAGTGGTCCTCACACCTTCGCCTCCCAAAGTCCTGGAAGTACAGGTGTGAGCCACTGTACCTAACCCTATTGTAAGTTTTTAAATTTTCTTCTTCTTTTGGATTTTTATTGCTGGTGTATAGAAGCAAAACTGAATTTTTGTGTTGATAATTTCACCAGAGTGGTAAATTATTAGGAATAAATATAACAAAAACCATGCAAGATCTTTATACTGAATACTACAGAACATTGTTAAGATTCATTTAAGGATGAATAAATGTAGAGATTTTCAGTGTTTATAAATCAGAAGATTAAATTTGGTTAAGATGTCATTTCTTCCCTAATCTATTGATTCAGTGTAATCCTCATTAAAATCTCAGTAGGCTTATTTTTCATAGAAATTGGCAAGCTGATTTTAAAATTTGCATGGAAATGTAAATGCTACATTAGCTAAAAGTGTTTTGAAAAAGAAGAATAAAGTTTGAGGACTTACATAGCCTATTTTCAAAACGTATAAAGTTATAGTAATTGAGACTGTTCTGTTAGGAAGAAAGACATATATGTCAGTGCAACAGATTAGTGAGAAAAGAAATATGTGTGTGTATACACATTTAGACACACACATACACACACACAATTTATTTTATTTTATATATATATTTTATTGCTCTTTAGGTTCTGGGGTACAAGTGCAGAACATGCAGGATTTTTGCATAGGTACATACAGGGCAATGTGGTTTGCTGCCTTCATCCCCCTATCACCTATATCTGGCATTTCTCCCCATGTTATCCCGCCCCCACCTCCCTACCCCCCACTGTCCCTCCCCTATTCCCCCTCAACAGACCTCAGTGTGTGATGCTACCCGCCCTGTGGCCATGTGTTCTCATTGTTCAACACCTGCCTATGAGTGAGAACATGCGGTATTTGATTTTCTGTTCTTGTGTCAGTTTGCTGAGAATGATGGTTTCCAGATTCATCCATGTCCCTACATAGGACACAAACTCATCATTTTTTATGACTACATAGTATTCCACAATGTGTATGTGCCACATTTTCCTTGTCCAGTCTATCATTGACGGGCATTTGGGTTGGTTCCAGGTCTTTACTATTGTTAACAGTGCCACAGTGAACATATGTGTGCATGTGTCTTTATAATGGAACGATTAATAAACCTTTGGATATATACCCAGTAATGGGATTGCTGGGTTAAATGGAATTTCTGTTTCTAGGTCCTTGAGGAATTGCCACACTGTCTTCCACAATGGTTGAACTAATTTACACTCCCACCAACAGTGTGAAAGTGTTCCTATTTCTCCACATCCTCTCCAGCATCTGTTGTCTCCACATTTTTTAATGATTGCCATTCTAACTGGCGTGAGATGAAATCTCAAGGTGGTTTTGATCCGCATTCTCTAATGACCAGTGATGATGAGCATTTTTTCATAAATTTGTTGGCCTCATATATGTCTTCCTTTGAAAAGTGTCTGTTCATATCTTTCGCCTGCTTTTGAATGGGTTTGTTGTTTTTTTCTTGTATATCTGTTTTAGTTCTTTGTAGATTCTGGATATTAGCCCTTTGTCAGATGGGTAGATTGGAAAGATTTTTTTTCCATTCTGTTGGTTGCCAGTTCACTCTCCTGATTGTTTCTTTTGCTGTAGAGAAGCTCTGGAGTTGAATTAGATCGCATTT
>CAUYQU010046292.1:62-79574 GCA_963574635.1 Cheracebus regulus | reverse complement strand
CAGGAGCTCCCCCAACCCCCTCCTTCCCATGTGAACTCCCCCCACCCCCTCCTTGCTACAGGAGCTCCCTTCACCCCCTTCTCTCAGGAGCTGTCCCTACTAATCCCTCCTTCCCACAGGAGCTCCCCCCTACTAACCCCTGCTTCTCTCAGGATTTCCCCCCACCTCCTCCTTCCCATCAGAGCTTGCCCACCCCCTCCCCTACCCTCTCTTGGCCTCTGGTGCAGAGCAGACTGGGGCTCTGGCCTGAGAAAGGGCCAGATACAAATACAAATATCCCTGATGAACATAGATTCAAAAGTCCTTAACGAAATTCTAGCAAACCAAACTCAACAGCACATTGAAAAGATCATTCACTATGATCAAGTAGAATTTATCCCTGGAATGCAAGGATGGTTCAATATATGCCCATCAATAAATGTGATTCATCATATTAACAACTGAAGGATAAAACCGTATGATTATTTCAATGCATGCAGAAAGAGCATTTCACAAAATCCAATACATTTTTTTTTTATTTTTGAGATGGAGTCTTGCTCTGTTGCCCAGGCTGGAGTGCAGTGGTGCATTCTCAGCTCACTGTATCCTCCACCTCCCAAGCTGAAGCGATTCTCCTGCCTCGGCCTCCCAAGTAGCTGGGATTACAGGGATGTGCCACCACACCTGGTTAATTTTTGTAGTTTTAGTAGAGACAGTTTCACCATGTTGGCCAGGCTGGTGTTGAATTCCTGACCCCAGGTGATCCACCCACCTCAGCCTCCCAAAGTGCTGGGATTACAGGTGTAAGCCATCACTCCCAGACTAAAATTTAATACCTTTTATGATAAACATTGTTAATAGAATAGGTATGCATGCAATATAACTGAACACAAAAAAGCCATATATGACAAATGCATAGCTAACATTACATTCAATAGTGGAAGTAGAAAGCTTTTCCTCTAAAATCAGGGACAAGACAAGGATGCTCACTCTCATTACTTCTTTCAACATAGTTCTGGAAATCCTACCCAGATCAATTAGACAAGAGAAGAAAATAAAAGACATCCTAACTGGAAAGGGAAAAGCGAAATTGTCTCTGTTGATGACATGATATTATATAAAGAAAATCCTAATGACTCCACCAAAAAGTTGTTGGAACTGATAAATTCAGTAAAGTTGTAGGATTCAAAATAAATGTATAAAAATTAGTGGCATTTTTATACACTAATAAGCTTTCTGAAAAAGAAGAAAACAATTTCATTTATAATAGCAACAATAACAAAACACTTATTTTATTATCTATATTCATATTTTATTATCAAATACTTCTTTATAAGACTTGTATACTAAAAACTATAAAACCCTTGTGAAAGAAATTAAAGAAAACACAAATAAATCTAAAGATATCCCATGTTAATGGAGTAAAATAATTAACATTGTTAAAATGTCCATATTACCCATAGCAATCTACAGATTCAGTGCAATTCATATCAACATTCCAATGTCATTTTTCATAGAAAATGTCATAGGAAAAAAACCCTTAAATTTATATGGAACCACAAAAGACCTTGAATTGTCAAGACAATCTTGAGCAAAAAGAAGAAAGCTAGAGGCATTACACTACCTGACTTCAAAATATATTATAAAGCAATCAAAACAGAATGATACTGGCCTTAAAAAAAAATAGACTAACTGACCAATGGAATTGGATAGAAAGCCAAGAAATAAACCTATGCGTTTATAATCAATTGATTTTTGACACAGATACTTAAAACATACCCTGGAGAAAGGACAGACTGTTCAATAAAGGATGTTGGGAGAACTGCTTATCCTCATGCAGAAGAGTAACATTAGAGCCTTATCTTACACCTGGCACAGAGCTCAACTCAAAATGGGTTAAATACTTAAGACCTGAAACTGTAAAACTACCAGAGGAAAACATAGGGAAAAACTTCACGTTGGCTTAGGCAAGAAATCTTTGGATATGACCCCAAAAGCTCAGGCAACTCTCTACTAAAAATACAAAATCCAAAAATTAGCTGGGCGTGGTGGCGCACGCCTGTGGTCCCAGCTACTCGGGAGGCTGAGGCCGGAGAATCGCTTGAACCCGGGAGGCGCAGGTTGCAGTGAGCTGAGATCGCGCCATTGCACTCCAGCCTGGGCCACAGAGCGAGAGACTGTCTCAAAAAAGAACAAAAATCGAACAACAAAACAAAGGCTCAGGCAACAACAACAAAAATAGATGGAATTGCATTGTATTAGTCCGTTTTTATGCTGCTCATAAAGACATACCTGAGACTGGGTTACTTATAAAGAAAAAGAGGTTCAGTGACCTCGTGGTTACACGTGGCTGGGGAGGCAAGGAGGAGTGAGCCATACGTTACAGGTGGCAGGGGAGAGAGCATGAGAAGCAGGTGAAAGGAGTTTCCCGTATAAAACCGTCAGATCTCATGAGACGTATTCACGACCGGAAGAACAGTATAGGGAAAGTGCCTCCGTGACTCAGTCATCTCCCGCTGGGGTCCACGGTGCCTGACCTGCGCGCGCGCTCTCTCTCTCTCTGTAGCTGGGCAGCAGGTGTATAAATGGTCATCGACCTAACAATTAACTCGGCCATGGAGAAAGCTAAGAACGTCACGATTTAAAACACAGAATTTCCAGTGGACCTGACTGTGGGATGGAATGCCAAACCTAGGCTATGAGGTATGCTTGGGCAGTGTCGCATGTCCAGCTTGGGAGCCACCATGTGCCCAGGTCGGGAGAGGTAAATCCCGAGACACAGACATGCGCTGGGGGTGCAGTCACATGTCCAGGGCAGGCGCCCTCACCAGCTGGGAGTGCCATCACCTGGCGGGCACCGGTCACGGGTTGGGGTGCAGCCACCCGGTGGGGGCGCCGTCCCGTGCTGCAGACAGTCACGTGTCGGGGGCGCAGTCACCCACTGGGGGCGCTGCCTCCGGCCTCATGGCTGCCCCTGCTTCCGGCATGGGTACACCCGGGCCCTCGGCCCTGGGCCTTCTGCTGCTGCTTCTGGTGGGGCCCTCAGCCCGGGTCGCCGCCTCGGGCCACAGACACTCGGAGAACCAGGGAATCTCCCTAACTCGCAGCATGGGTAGGCCCTGCCCCCGGGGCGGGCGGGCGGCTGGAGACCGTGCCTTCGGGGTGCTCTCGGTGTGAGGCCTCCTCCTCCAAGCAGACCGCCCGCCTCCGCCCCGCCCCCACGCCCCCCGCGGCCCCTACCTCCTGTGTCCCCGCCCCTCCCCCACGTTCCCGCCCCTCCCCCACGTCCCCCGCTGCCCCCTCCTCCTGTGTCCCCGCCCCTCCCCCACGTCCCCCGCTGCCCCCTTCCTCCTGTGTCCCCGCCCCTCCGCCACGTCCCCTGCCCGCCCTATCCCTCCCGTGGCCCCAGCGTGGCTCTGGCGTGAGCTCCGTCCTTCCTGCAGCCTGTGGCCGGCCCAGCATGGAGGGGAAGATCCTGGGAGGCGGCCCCACGCCAGAGAGGAAGTGGCCGTGGCAGGTCAGCGTGCACTGCGCGGGCCTCCATGTCTGCGGCGGCTCCATCCTCAACGAGTACTGGGTGCTTCGGCCAGTGAGGGGGCGCGGGCCCGGGACGCTGCGGGGAGCTGGGCCTGCACGGCGTGCCCACAGCGGCTTGGATGGACCCCACGCAAGCCTCCCCCTTCACCACTGTCCACCCCTACAAGGCCAGGTCCCCACCAGTCAGGCTGGGTCCCAAGCACACAACTGGGTCCCCACCCTTGAGGCTGGTCCCCCAAGTGCACAGCCAGGTCCTCAAGAGTGATACTGGTCCCCAAGATCACGGCCAGTCCCCACATGCAAGGCTGATCTCTTAAGGGTATGGTTAGATCCCCGTGAGCTAGGCTGGTCCTCAGATGCACAGCCTGTTCCACTAAGTGCACAACCAGGTCCCATGAGTGACACTGCAGTCCCCAAGATCACAGTCAGGGCCCCATGAGTGAGGCTGGTCTCCGAGCACCTGGCCTTCCTGGTGGCTCCTCCCGCAGCCCGTTCACCACAGCTGCCCCGCACAGCCGGCATGGTCTCCTGTGGCCATCTGGCCTCCACAGGGATGTGTGCAGCCAGGTTGTCGGTAAGAACGAAAGCAGGTCTCATGCACGGGCTGCTGGTGGCCGGGTACAGGCTGGTCCCCAGAGCCTCCATGGGCCAAGCCGACTCCTTAGGAGGCAGCTCAGCCGGACAGCCAGATGGGTCCCTGGGTGCTGCCGGAAGAAGCTGGCTTTTCAGCCCCACTGAGTGAGCGCCTGCCTCCCAAGCGTGGCCTCCCCGGCCCGTGGGCTGACGCACAGGACACAGCGGGCATTGTCTCTCTGTTCTCGCCCCGCAGGGACAAGAACATCCAAACCTGTAACATATATGTAGGCCTCGTGAGCCTCAGGGTGGCCGGCAGCCATACCCAGTGCTGTGAGGGTGAGGTGGCCAGGGCGATCCTGCACCCCGCATATGAGGTGTACCCGTCGGAGGCGACGTGGCGGGCGTGCAGCCGAAGAGCCGCATGGCGTTTTCTGACTCCGGGCTCCTGGTCTGCCTTCCGCCTCCGGATCTGGACCTTACCAGTGCCAACGGCTGGGCCGCAGGATGGGGACGAGTCTCGCAACAAGGTAGGAATACAGTGCAGGGCTTTGCGGGCAGGGCGGAGGCCTCCGTTCCACCACAGGGGAGAAGGAGGTCTGCCAGCTCCGGGGGCCCAGGGGTTTGGGGACTAGGGCCCACCCGTCAATCTACGTGTATTTGTTCGTCAGTGTGGATGTTTTGTTGTTTTATTTCCGACGGGCTTTGTTGTATGCAGAAAAACACAGCTGCTTTGATGTGAAGTTGGTATGCAGTATATCAAGAGCGCAAATTTAAAAGCATAGTTCTCCTTAAGACTGAAAATTGAACTTAGAAATCTCTTTTAGCTCATTTAAAAACCATTTGTTATTAAACTTTCCTCCACAAAGGCTTGTACATTCTTTCTAGATTCATACCTGGGCACTCTTCAATATTTAGGGCTATTCACAACAAATTTTTATCATTGCATTTGCTAATCAGTCACAGCTATTGATTTTTGCATATTGATCTTATATCCAGTCATCTTATAGAACTCGTTAGTAGTTTATCAACTGATTATTTTGACAGCTCTAGATAAAATATAATATTTTCTTCCAATAAAGACTATTTTATCAGTCTCTTCCCATATTTTATCTTTTATTTATTTTTCTTGTCTTCTTACAATGGTTGGAACCTCCAGTAGAGATGATGCCAGATCTTTTCATGGTTTTGGTTTGACTGGAAATGCTTCTCACGGTTCACTATGGCATTTGTGGCCTGGCCTGGAGATTTCAGGTTGATATATTACACCAGATTAAGAAAGTTACCTTTTATAGCTGAATTACTTAATTAAAAAATTGTAGATAATTATTGATTTTATCAAAATGCTTGTGGCAACTCTTGAGAGGATCATATAGTTTTGCTCTTTTAATCTATTGGTGCCAAGAATAGGCATTTAAGCTGGGCACTGTGGCTCACACCTGTAAATCCCAGCTCTTTGGGAGGCTGAGATGGGAGGATCACTTGAGCCCAGTTTGAGACCAGCCTGGGCATAGTGAGACCCTGTCTCTAGAAAAAACGCTGAATTAGCTGGGGTTGATGAAATGTCCCTGTAGTGCCAGCGTCTCAGGAGGCTAAGGTGGAAAGATCGCTTGAGGCCAGAAGGTCAAGGCGGCAGTGAGCCCAGACTGCATGCACCAAAGCCTGGCCAACGGTGTTTTTTCTTAGCTGATTTCATCTTTGTTTGGCATCAGTGTACTGCTGACTTCGTAGAATGAGTCAAAACTTTCCATCTTATTTGTATTCTCTGGAATAGTTTGTATTAAACTAAAGATTAGCTACTTCTTGAAGGTTTGATGTGGCCATAAAACACTCTGATCCTGGTGCCTTTTGCAGGAATAAATGATTACTACTATCTTACTTTCTGTTATGGCTATTGGTTCATTCCAATTTTTACATTTATTATTAGGCCAATTTTGATGGATTACATTTTTCTAGAAAGTTGTTCATTTTATTCCAGATTTTGAATATAATGATATTGTGTAATGTAATTCATGTACTCTATTATTTTTCTGACCTTTCTTCATTCCTGATCATAGTCTCCAACATTGTCTATTCTATTGTATTTTTTACATAAAACCACCTGCTACAGATTTTGCATTTGTGTATGTGGGGAGAGAGTTGTATATGGGACTTTATATGTTGGGTGCTTTGCTATTTGTTCCTATAGCCATCTATTCATTCATTAAAATTTTTATATTCTTTAAGTTTGCTTAACCAAACTTTTCTAATTTTTTGAATTGAAAATACAAAAGATATTCAACATTTTATCCTTTTTCTATGAACAAATTGAAGATTATAACTTGTCTTTCAAAGTGTCCTTTGGTCATGTTATAGGGTTTGAATTTTTGTATAGTTGTCATTCATTTCTCAAAACTATGTGCGCCCTATTTTGATTTTTTTTTCTATATCCAATAATATAGGACCAAAATTTTGATATCTACAAAAAAAGCTATTGGAATTCTACAGGGATTACATTTAATATTCAGACCATTTTGAGTAATGCTGACATTTTAACAATATGAAATCTGCTTATCCATGAACATGGAATGTATTTTCATTTATTTGAGTCTTTAATTTCTTTCAGCAATGATTTGTAGATTTCAGTATACAAGTTTTTCACTTCCTTCATTAAATTTATTTCCAAAATATGTTATTATTTTAGATGCTATTGTAAATGAAATTGCTTGTATAACTATCTTTTTTAGATTGTTCATTGGAGGTGTACAGAAACACAACTGATTTTTTATGTGTCGACCTTATACTCTGGAACTTTGCTAAATTTGTTTATTATATATAGTAGTTTAACTTTTCTTTTTTTAAATGATTCATTGGGATTTTCTATGTATAGGATCATGTCATCTACGAATAGAGATAGTTTTACTTCTTTGTTTCCAATTTTGATGGCTCTTATTTCTTTTTCTTGTCAAAATTATCTGTCTAGAAATTCGAGTACAAATTAAATAGCAGTGATCAAAGTGGACATCCTTGTTTTGTTCCTGATCTTAGGGGAAAAGCTTTCAGTCTTTAACCATTGAATATGATGTTAGCTATCTGTTTTTAAATAACACCTTTAATGTTGAAGTTTTTCTAGATGAATTGAGATGATCATATGTTGTCTTTTTTGTTCTATTAACGTGGTATATTACATTGATTGATGTGCTTATGTTGAATTACACTTGTATTCCTTGGATAAATCTCACTTTGTCATGGTTTTATATGCTGTTGGATATAGTTTGCTAATATTTTGCCAAGAGTTTTTACATCTATATTCTTAAAGGTATGATCTGTAGTTTTATTTTCTTATGATGTGTTTGGCTTTGGCATTAGACTAATGCTGGCCTCATAGAATGAATCATGAAGTGTTGCTTCCTCTTCTATTTTTTGGAGGAGTGTGATAAGGATTGATGTTAATTCTTCTTTAAATATTTGGTAGAATTTACCAGTGAAGCCATCTGGTTCTGTACTTTTCTTTGTTGGAAGATTCTTATTATTGAATCAATCTCCTTACTTCTTATCAGTCTATAAAGATTTCCTATTTTTCCTTTGTAATACAAATTTTGATAATTTGTACATTTATAGAAATTTGTCTATCTCATCCAAGTTATCTCATTTGTGAGATAAGTTATTTCACAAATTTATAATCATTTTTATGCATTTGTCTTTTGAATCCTGTGGCAAATAAAAAGTGGAATTAAAAACCAAAAAGGCAATAATGGTTTTTATATTTGCCCATACATTTATTTTTACTTGTCATATGGCTTTGAGTTACTGTTTTGTACTTTCGTTTCAATGCGAGGCACTCCCATTAGCATTTCCTCTACGGAAGATCTAGTAGTGCAGACTTCTGTGGCTCTCATGTATTCGTGAACGTCTTAATTTCTCCCTCATTTCTGAAGGGTGGTGTTGCCAGACACAGGATTCTTGGTTGAAAGGTTGTTTTTTCTTTCAACACTTTAAGTACATCATAACATTGTCTTCTCCTTAGTTTGTTATGAGAAGTTGGCTATTCATCTTATCGAGGATGTTTGTACATGAATAGACACTTCTCTCTTGCCCATTTCAAGATTCTCTCATTGCCTTTAGTTTTTGACAATTTGGTTATAATGTGTCTTGTTGGGGGTTGAGTTTATAATACTTGGAGTTTTTTCAACTTGAATTTGTAGATTTAAACCTTTCAGCAGATTGGGAAGTTTTGGACCATCATTTCTTCAAATATTTCTTCTACTTCATTCTGTCTCTCCTTTCCTTCTGAAAATACCATAATACATATACAGTTCATTTGATGGTGTCCTAGGAGTCTCTTATGCTCTCTTTACTTTCCTTCATCTTTTCTCCTTTCACTCCTTAGATTGTATAATTTAAATTGTCCTATCTTCAAGTTCACCTATGCTCTTTTGTACTTGCTCAAATTGTCTGCTTTGCCCCTCTAGTGAAGTTTTCTTTTTCTTTTTTCTTTTTTTAAGACAGAGTCTCGCTCTGTCACCCAGACTGGAGTGCAATGGTGCAATCTCGGCTCACTGCAACCTCCACCTCCCAGGTTCAAGCGATTCTCCTGCCTCAGCCTCCTGAGTAGCTGGGATTACAAGTTTACGTCATCACGTCTGGCAAATTTTTGTATTTTTAGTAGAGTTGGGGTTTCACCATGTTGGCTAGGCTGGTCTCAAACTCCTGACCTCAGGTGATCCTCCCGCCTTGGCCTCTCAAAGTGCTGGGATTGTAGGCGTGAGCCATTGTACCCGGACTCTAATGAAGTTTCCATTTTAATCATTTGACATTTTAATGCCAAATATTCTGTTTGGTTATTTTCATAATTTCTATTTACTAATAGTATCATTTTGTTCATATATCATTTTCCTGATTTTTTTAAATTCCTTGTCTATATTTTCCCTTAGCTCTTTGTGTATGATTAATAAACTTGTTTATTAATTTGAAGTCTTTGTCTAGACTTCTTTAGGGATAGTTTCTATTTATTTTTTTCTCTTGAGTGGGCCATAGTTTTTTGTGATTATTGTTGTTGTTATTACTATTACTGAAAACAGGAGTATTGGGTTTTATACTTTTGAATATGTAATGAATATTATATGTGGCTAAGTATTGATTATAATAATGTGTTAACACTGAAAATAAGATTATCTCCAAACCCAGGTTTTTCTGTGGTTTTTTGATTGTTGAAAGCTATAATAGTCTGTTTAATGATTTTTCCAAACTATTTTGCAAAGACTGTATTCCTTCTCATGTGTGGTCACTGAAATCTCTGTTTCTTAGCTTCTGTTAGTTACTGTTTTGACAGATACTTTCTTGAATGCCAGGAGCTAAAAACTAATCAACCTAAAAAAATTATTCTTATGATCTTTGCAGATTAGCTCTGTGCCAAGGCACTTTTTCAATACTTAGCCATGCTTGCACCAAGCCTAGGGATCAGCCTCAGGTGAAAGTTTTGGTCTTCTTGGGTTTATTTATGTGCATGTGTCTTACCCTGGGCATGTTCATGCCCTTCTAAATTCCCTCAAGTATAGAGGTGCTTTTCCTAAAAATCTTTTCCAATTTATTTACTTTTCAAATTATATATTTTTTATTTTTATAGATTTAGTAGGTACAAGTGCAGGTTTGTTGCATGGATATATTGCATAGGGGTGAAGTCAGGGCTTTTAGTGTAACCATCACCCAAATAGTGAACATTTTACCCAGTAGGTGATTTCTTATCCCTCAGCCCCTTCCCATCCTCCTACCTTCGGAGTCTCCAGTGCATATTATTTCACGTTCTGTGTTCATGTGTGCACTTTATTTAGCTCCCACTCTTAAGTAACAACAAGCATTATTTGACTTTCTGAATTATTTCACGTAAGATAATGGCCTCCAGTTTTATCCATGTTGCTGCAAAAGACATGATTTTATTCCTTTTTATGGCTGAGTGGTATTCGATGGTGTGTGTGATATATATTATTTATGCATATAATATAAAATGATATATGTACACAAACATACCACATTTTCTTTATCTAATCATTTGTCGACGGGCACTTAGTGTGGTTCTATTTTTTCTTTTTTTTTGCATGCTGTTTCTGGGTGGGTTCAAAGGTTGGTTCTATATTGACATGGTTTGGATGTTTGTTCCCTCCAAATCTCATGTGAAAATGTGCTCCCTGGTGTTTGAGGTGAGGCCAGCAAGATGTTTGGATCATAGGGGTGGATCCTGCATGAATGGCTTGGTGCCACCTGTGCAGTAATGAGTGAATTCTTGCTCCGTTTGGTTCATGCAAAAGCTGGACTGATGTTTAAAAGAGCCTAGCATCTCTCTTGCTTACTCTTGCATCATATGACATGCCAGCTCCCCTTTCACCTTCTGCCCTGTTTTAAGCTTCCTGAGGTCTTCACCAGAGGCAGATGCTTGCAGTGTACTTCTTGCGCAGTCTGCAGAACTGTGCGCCAATATAAACCTCTTTTCCTTATGAATTCCCCAGCCTCAATTATCCTTTATAGCTATGCAAAACAGAATAATAGTCGTATCTTCGCTATTGCAAATAGTGCTGCAATAAACATGTGAGTGCAGGTACGTTTTTGTATAATGATTTATTTTCCTTTGGATAAATACCCAGTGGCGGGACTGCTGGATTGAATGTAGTCTATTTTTAGTTCTTTAAGAGATTCCTATATAGTTTTCAATAGAGGTTGTACTAAGTTTCTTTTTTGTTCTTTAACTTTTATTTTAAGCTCAGGGGTACATATGCAGGTCGTGCAGGTTTGTTGCATAGGTAAACGTGTGCCATGGTGGTCTGCTGTACAAATTATCCCGTCATCTAGGTATTAAGCGCAGAATCCATTAGCTGTTCTTCCGAATGCTCTTCCTCCCTCCATCCCCACAACACGCCCTAGCGTGTGTGGTTTTCCCCTCCCGGTGTCCATGTATTCTCTTAATGCAGCTCCCACTGATGAGTGAGAACATGTGGTGTTTGGTTTTCTGTTCTTGTGTTAGTTTGTTGAGGATAATGGCTTTCAACTCCATCTATGTCCCTGCAAAGGACATGATCTCATTTTTTCATAGCTGCATAGTATTCCATAGTATATATGTACCACATTTTTAAAATCCAGTCTATCATTGGTAGGCATTTAGGTTGATTCCATGTCTTTGCCATTGTGAACAGTGCTGCAATTAACATATGTGTGCATGTATCTTTATAATAGAATGATTTATGTTACTTTGGGAATATACCCAGTAATGAGATTGCTGGGTCAGATGGTGTTTCTGCCTCCAGAGTTTTGAGGACTTGCCACACTGTCTTCCACAATGGTTGAACTAATTTACACTCCTACCAAGAGTGTAAAATTGTTCCTTTGTTCTCACAACCTCACCAGCATCTGTTGTTTCTTGACTTTTTAGTAATAGCCATTCTTACTGGTGTGAGATGGTATCTCATTGTGGTTTTGATTTGCATTTCTCTAATGATCAGTGATGTTGAGTTTTTTCTCATGTTTGTTGGCTACATGTATGTCTTCCTTTGAGAAGTGTCTGTTCATGTCCTTTGCTACTTTTTAATGGGGTTGTTTGGTTTTTTATTGTAAATTTGCTTGTAGTTCCTTGTAAATTCTGGATATTAGACCTTTGTCACATGGATAGATTGCAAAAGTTTTCTCCCATTCTGTTGGTTTTCTGTTCACTCTGATGATAGTTTCTTTTGCTGTGCAGAAGCTCTTTAGTTTGATTAGATCCTGTTTGTCAATTTTTGCTTTTGTTGCAATTGCTTTGGTGTTTTTGCCATGAAATCTTTGCCCATGCCTGTGTCCTGAATGGTAGTGCCTAGATTTTCTTCTAGGGTTTTTATAGTTATGGGTTTTACACTGAAGTCTTTAATCCATCTTGAGTTAACTTTTGTATATGGTGTGAGGAAGGGGTCCAGCTTCAGTTTTCTGCACATGTCTAGCCAGTGCTCCCAACACCGTTTATTAAACAGGAAATCCTTTCCCCATCGCTTGTTTTTGTCAGGTCTGTTAAAGATCAGATGGCTATAGGTGTGCAGTCTTACTTAGGAGTTTCTATCCTGTTCCATTGGTCTATGTGTCTGTTATCGTACTGGTACCATGCTACATTGGTTACTGTAGCCTTATAGTATGGTTTGAAGTTGGATAGCGTGGTGCCTTCAACTTCATTCTTTTTGCTTAGTATTGTCTTGGTTATTCAGGCTTTATTTTTTGTTTTATGTGAATTTTAAAATATTTTTCTTCTAATTCTGTGAAGAATGTCAATGGTAGTTTAATGGGAATAGTATTGAATCTATAAATTACTTTGGGCAGTATGGTCATTTTCACAATATTGATTCTTCCTGTCCATGAGCATGGAATGTTTCTCCATCTGTTTTTCTCCCCTCTGATTTCTTTGAGCAGTGGTTTGTAGTTTTCCTTGAAGAGGTCCTTCACTTCCCTTGTTAGCTGTATTCCTAGATATTTTATTCTTTTTGTAGCAGTTATGAATGGGAATGAATTCCCATTCAAATTCATGATTTGGCTCTCTGCTTGCCTGTTGTGGGTATATAGGGATGCTAGCAAGTTTTACACATTGATTTTGTATACTGAGACTTTGCTGAAGTTGCTTACCAGCTTAAGAAGCTCTTGGACTAAGACAATGGCATTTTCTAAATATAGGGTTGTATCATCTACAAACAAAGATACTCTGACTTCTTCTCTTCCTACTTGAATACCCTTGATTTCTTTCTCTTGCTTAATTGCCCTGGCCAGAACGTCCAATACTATGTTTAATAGAAGTGGTTAGACCAGGCACTGTGGCTCACGCCTGTAATCCCAACACTTTGAGAGGTCGAGGCAGGCAGATCACCTGAGGTCAGGAGTTTAAGACCAGCCTGGCCAACACAGTGGAACCCCATCTCTACTGAAAATACAAACAAAGTAGCTGGGCGTGGTGGTGCACATCTGTAGTCCCAGTTACTTGGGAGGCTGAGACACGAGAATCGCTTGAACTCAAGAGGCAGCGGTTGCAGTGAGCCAAGACGGAGTGAGATTAAAAAAAAAAAAAAAAAAGCAGTGAGAGAGGGCATCCTCTTCTGCTGGTTTTCAAGGGCAATTCCTCCAGCTTGTGCCCATTCTGTAAGATATTGGCTATGGGTTTGTCATATATGGCTATTATTTTGAGATATGTTCCTTCAACACCTAGTTTACGTAGGGTTTTTAACATGAAAGGAGGTTGAATTTTATTGAAGGCCTTTTCTGCATTTATTGAGATAATCATGTGGTTTTTGTCTTTGGTTCTGTTTGAATTACATTTATCGATTTGTGTATGTTGATCCACCCTTGCATTTCAGGGATGAAGCCAACTTATTGTGGTGGATAAGCTTTTTGATGTGCTTGCTGGATTGGTTTGCCAGTGTATTGTTGAGGATTTTTGTGTCGATGTTCATCAAGTGTATTGACCTGAAGTTTTGTTATGGTTGTTGTATTATCTCTGCCAGGTTTTGGTATCAGGATGATGCTGGCCTCATAGAACGAATTAGGGAGAAGTTCCTCCTTTCCAATTTCTTTGTAATGGTTTCAGTAGAAATGGAACCAGCTCTTCTTTGTACCTCTGGTGGAATTCAACTGTCAATCCATCATGTCCCAGGCTTTTTTTGGTGGGTAGGCTATTTCTTATTGCCTCAATTTCAGAACTTGTTATTGGTCTGTTCAGGGTTTCAATTTCTTCTTAGTTCTGTCTTGGGAGCATGTATGTATCCGGGAATTTATTTTCCAGTTTTTTAGTTTATTTTTTAGATTTTTTTAGTTTATGTGCATTGAAGTGTTTATAGTATTCTCTGATGGTTGTTTGTTTGTATTTCTGTGGGGTCATGGTGGTATCTCCCTTATCATTTCTGATTGTGTTTATTTGATTCTTCTCTCTTTTCTTCTTTATTAGTCTAGCTAGTGATCTATTTTATTAAATTTTTAAAGAAAACCAGCTCCTAGATTCATTTTTTTTTTGAAGGGTTTTTCATGTCTCTATCTCATTCAGTTCCTCTCTGATCTTGGTTATTTCTTGTATTCTGCCTGCTGTGGGGTTTGTTTGCTCTTGGTTCTCTAAATCTTTTAGCTGAGGTGTTAGGTTGTTAACTTCAGATCTTTCTAGCTTTATGATGTGGCCATTTAATGCTATAAATTTCCCTGTTAGCACTGCTCTAGCTGCATCTCAGAGATTCTGATATGTTGTCTCTTTGTTCTCATGAGTTTCAAAGAACTTCTTGATTTCTGCCTTAATTGCTTATTTACCTAAGGGTTATTCAAGAGCAGGTTGTTCAATTTCCATGTAGTTGTGTGGTTTTGAGTGAGTTTCTTAATCTTGTGTTCTAATTTGATTACACTGTGGTCTAAGGGACTGTTTGTTATGTTTTCAGTTCTTTTGCATTTGCTAAGGAGTGTTTTACTTCTGAAATGTGGTCAATTCTGCAGTAAATGCCATGTGGCGATGAGAAGAATGTATATTCTGTTGTTTTGGAGTGGAGAGTTCCATATCTATTGGGGCCACTTGATCCAGAGCTGAGTTTGGATCCTGAATATCTTTGATAACTTTTTGTCTCGATGATCTGTCTAATATTGTCAGTGGAGTGTTAAAGTATTCCACTATTACTGTGTGGGAGTCTAAGTCTCTTTGCAGGTTTCTAATAACTTGCTTTATGCATCTGGGTGCTCCTGTATCAGGTGCATATATATTTAGGATAGTTAGCTCTTCTTGTTGAATTGAACCCTTTACCAAGACTTGAATCCAGGGAGCCAAGCAGCATCATTTCATGAGCCCCACTTCTACGGCACGTCGTAAGTTAAGACCCACTGGCTTGGAATTCCAGCCTGCCAGTTGTGATAGGCTGGAGTCAGTGCCATCTCTGCAGTTCAGTCAGCGCAGCTGTTCCAGCCTGCCGGCTCTGCAGAGTCAGAGAGTCTGGATAAGGAAGGGTCCTGCACAACGCAACACAGCTGCACTACCAAGAAGCAGCCAGACTGCGTCACAAGTGGCTCCTCGATCCCATTCCTCCTGACACAGGACCCCCCTCCCACTGTGTTAGCCGGGCTGCTCTCAAACTCCCGACCTCAGGTGCTCTGCCCACCTCAGCCTCCCACAGGGCTGGGATTACAGGTGTGAGCCACTGCGCCTGGCCTTAAAGTGCCTGATTTGATAGCACACAGTTGTTCATAATAGTCTCATCACTGATTTTAATTTCTAAAGGGATAGTAGTAATATTTCATCTTTCCTGATTCTGGTAATTTGCGTTCTCTCTGTTTTCATCTTGGTCATTGCAACTAAAGGTTTATCAATTCTGGCTGTTTTTTCAAATAACTGATTTTTGGTCACTGATTTTCCATAGTGCTTTTCTGTTTTCTGTTTCATTGATTTCCACTCTCATCCTTATTATTTTTTTTCCTTCTGATTGCTGTGAATTTAATTGTTCTTTTTCTCGTTTCCTAAGGTAGAAATTTTGGTGGTTTGTGACCTTTCCTCTTTTTCTAATATAGGCATTTAAAGCTATAAATTTTCTTCTGTGCGCTGTTTTAAATGCTTCCCACAAATTTTGGTATACTATGTTTTTGTTTTCATTTAGTTGAGGATATTATCTAATTTCCCTCATAATTTTTTTCTTTAAAGTTTCTTATTTAAGTGTTTGGTGAATTCCAAATAAAATTTCTTTCTATTGTTAATTTCAGTTTTAATGCCCTTATGCTCAGAAAAAAATACTTCGTATAATTTTACACCTTTTGAACTTATGGGGACAGGTACTATCGTCTAGCATATAGTCTGTCCTGGTAAATGATCCATGTGTGTTTGGAAAGAATATGCTGTCGTTAGTGTGAAAATTTTTGTAAGTCACAGGTCAAGTTTGAGACATAGTTTACAAACTGTAAAATCCACAATATTAAGTGTACAGCTTAATTATTTTAACATATTCTTTTTTCATTTTTAAAAATTTTATTTCCTGTGACACTGGAGTTACAAGGAATTTTTAAAGCCAATTCCAGATACTATTATATTTGATCCATAAATATTTCAGTGTAGATAAACATTTTATTTATATGATCTGATTTTATTCTTTCAGTGACAGTCTTGCTCTGCCACCCAGGCTGCAGTGCCGTGGCACTCATTGCTCACTGCCACCTCTAACTCCTGGGCCATCACTCACTGCCACCTCTAACTCCTGGGCCATCGCTCAGGGCCACCTCTAACTCCTGGGCCATCGCTCACTGCCACCTCTAACTCCTGGGCCATCGCTCACGGCCACCTCTAACTCCTGGGCTTAGCTAATCCCCTTGCCTCAGCCTTCAGAGGAGCTGGGACTCCCGGCATGCCTGGATCGTTTTCACACACAAGTAGTCCCGTTGCAGATAAAGGACATTTTCCTCACCAGAGAAAACTCCCACTCTCCCAGGTGATGAAGCCTCCTTTTCAAGATAACCACGATTCTGTTACCTTTCTTAAACTTTGTTAATGAAATCATACAGCATGGATTCCTCTATGCCCAGCTGCTTTCAGTCACTACTGTTTTCGAGATTCCTTCGTGTTGCATCCATATCAGTCGCTCATCCTTCTTTTCCTGTCGTGTGCTCTCTGAGCGTCTGCACGTGGCAGTTTCTTCTGTCCATCGTCCTGCTGCTAGACGCCTGGGCTGCCATCAGTGTTTGGGTCATGAGACTAAGTCTGCAACAAATGTGACTGTGTAAGTCTTCTGGGGAGTAGACGTACTTGTTTATCTTGGGTCTATGCTTGGTAGTAGAATCTGTTGGCCATGGTGTAGGGATAAATTTAACTTTATTAGAAACTGCCAAACGCATTTCTAAAGTGGCCATGCCATTGTTCAGTCCCGTGAGCCACGGGGGAGCGTGCTAGCTGCTGCACCTCTCTGCCGACATGTGGTGGTGTCTGTCTTTTTTGTTTCAGTTCTGCTGCTCGTGTGCCATGGCCCCTGCTTGAGGTTTGCTGCCTTGTAGGAGTTCTTTATATACTCTGGATATAGGTACTTCAATATGTATTGCAAATATTTTCTACCAGACTGTGGCTTGGTTTGTAATTTTCTTTTTTAGAGATGGGGTCTTGCTCTGTTAACTAGGCTGGTTTCAAACTTCTGGCCTCAAGTGTTCCTCCCACCTCAGCCTCCCAAAGTGTTGGGATGACATTTGTGAGCCACTACACCTGGCTAGCTTTTAATTTTCTTTTCTTTTCTTTCTTTTTTTTTTTTTTAGAGAGATAGGATTTCTCCATGTTGGCCAGGCTGGTCTGGAACTCCTGACCTCAAGTGATCCACCCACCTCGGCCTCCCAAAATGCTGGGATTACAGGCGTGAGCCACCGTGCCTGGCCTATTTTCTTAGTACTGTCTTTTGATGGGAAAAAGTTTTTAATTTTGATGAACTCCAATTTATTATTATATTAATATTTTGGTTTCACGCATAGGGTCCTTTATATCCTGTTTATAAAGATTTGCCTATTCTAAGTTTACAAAGGTAGTTTTCAACATCTATTCTAGAAGCGTTCTGAATTTAATATTTACATTTAGGCACAAGATCTATCTGAAATTAATTTTTGCATATGGCGTGAGGAAAAGGCCAAGTTTGTTTTTTTCATTTCGGTGTCACTTGCTCAAGCCCCTGTCCGCCCTGAGCGGTGGTTCACACCTGCTGTGAGCCTGTGCGTGGCACCCCCGGATTTCGGCGCTGCCCGCTGCCCTCTCCTGAGCACCGCCGCTGCAGATGAGCGTAGTCTGGTAGTCAGAGCCGGCACGGGCACTCTGGAGTTGCTGCACTTGTGTTTGGAGTCAGCCCCTTCATTTCTACAAAATGCCTGCAAAGGCTTCTAATGACCCATTGTTCTCTGTGGCTCTTGGTCCTGTTCCCTGAGACATGCTTTCTTTTGCATTCGTCTCCTTGGCTACTCCTTAAGCAGGCTTTCAAAAATGTTCATTCTGTCTGTTTGTCACGATGTCTTAAGCTACAGGACTTACATACTCAGCTTTAACTTTTGTTTGCTTTGAGCAAGTTAGATGGATGTTTTGGCCATGATCACGTGAAAACTCTTATTTCTTTGTAGTGTTCACCAATTTGCATGTCTATGATAATTGTAAATACATGTGATATATGTATTTCTTTTTTAAAATATAATTCTTTATTTTATTTTTCAAAATTGAACTCGGGCCTTCCTATGTTGCCCAGGCTGGTCTCGAACTCCAGGGCTCAAGTGATTCACCTGCCTTGGCCTCCCAAAGTGCTGGGATTACAGACATAGGCCACTGTGCTTGGCTCTACTGCATTTTAATGCCAAGGAGTAAGTGTTCTGGCAGCACAGACTGGTCCCTGCGAGGTAACGTGGGTACATTCAGGTTCAGCCAACAATGTTTTGCATTTTTATGCTTCTTTTCTGCCAGCCCTAAGGAAGTCATGTTGCCTGAATGCTTGAATAATAAAACACATCCCTGCTTAAATGTAGGCAGCGGACACAGGTCCAGCGGTTCAAGCCTGGAATCCTAGCACTTTGGAGGCTGAAGTGGGAAGACAGCTTGAGACCAGGAGTTTGAGACTAGCCTGGACAACATAGTGAGACCCCATCTCTACAAAAAACGGAAGAAAATAAAAGAACTAGCCAGGCATTGCGGTGCACACCTGTAGTCCCAGCTACTCGGGAGGCTGAAGCAGGAGGATGGTTTGAGCTCAGGAGGTCCAGGCTGCAGTGAGCCAAGATTTCCCCATGCACTCCAGCCTGGGAAACAGAGCAAGATCCTGTCTAAAGAGAAAGGGTATGTAACCAGAGCAAGACCCTGTCAAAAAAAAAAAAAAAGGTATGTAACTGAAAAGTGTTTTTTAAAAAGTCTTTTACATATATTGCATTTGAGCAACTTTCTCAGACTTTCTTGAGGCCTTAGCGGCCTTTTGACGTTGTGAACATCTTGAAGTTCAGACCAACGACAGTTTTCTAAGTGCAGATCTCAGATTCCTACGTCTTCTGACATCCTCAATGCACCAAAACCCACAGCCACCACCTTTTTGAGGCAACCCTTCCTAAATGTCTTCGCTGCCTTTTTGCTGCCTCTTTGGGTGTGCCAGGCTGTGCAGGAGCAGTGCCTGAGGCCACCTAGAGTCACTGGCATCCAGCAGAGAGTGCCTACCAGGCACTTTCTTAATTCTTCCCAGGACTTAGCACAGGTGCCCGCAGCCACATGCTCAGTGGATCTTTATTCCAAGCCGGGTAATGTTGATGTTCTTTGTGCCCCTAGGCTTTATTTTATCCTGAGAATATTTTGCTGGCTAGAAAGACTTGAGAACAGATGCAGTTTAATTTTGCAACCCAGAAAACTCCAGCTCCTGTCAGTAAACTACAGGCGAGGAGTCAGATCCACTCCATTGCTTGGTTCTGTGTTGTCTGAGCTTAGGATGGCTTTTACGCTTTCATTTTTAAAATCTTACTTTGTGTTTTGAGACACGGTCTCAGGCTGGACTGCAGGGAGGTGATCACAGCTCACTGCAGCCTCCAACTCCGAGGCTCAAGCAATCCCCCTACTTCAGCCTCCTGAGTAGCTGGGACTATAGGCGTGCGCCACCACCCCCAGCTAATTTTTGTATTTTTTGGAGAGACGGGGGTCTCACCGTGTTGTCCAGGCTGGTCGCGAACCCCTGGGCTCCAGCGATCCTCCTGCGTCAGCCTCCTGAAGTGCTACGGTTACCGGTAGTGAGCCCGTGCACCCAGTCAACACTTTTAAGTGGTTGGAGGAGAAAAATCCAAAAGAAGAATATTTCATAAAGCATGAAAATTATTTAAAACTCAAAATTCAGTGTCCCTGCGTTGTTCTTGGAGCACATCCATGCCCGTCTGTTTACATGTTGCCTCTGGCGGTCTCCACTGCCCGACAGCAGAGTGGGGCAGTGCTGCAGAGAGAGGGCCTGCAGAGCCTGGTGTCTACACTGTAGTCCCTTATGGAGTTTGCTCACCCTTCTTCGCTATGTGTCCCCTGCAGACTGTTTGAAAAAGGGCCTCTTCTCTTCCACTTTCCGCAGTGCCCTGTCCTCAGCCGGAAGCAGCCGCTGGCCTTCGCCGTTCAGCCTGGAAGGCATCTTGCGAAGTCTCTCAAGTTCATTAAACACATTTTGTATCTTCTGTGTCTCCACCAGCAACAGTTTGTGCCCCTTCGTCCCCCAAGCCACCATCTTCCCAACCTCCTGTATCAGTTTCCTCTTCACTTCTCCAGATTCCACTGTGAGCGCTGCCAGCCACCAACTCCCCAAGCCAACCCCACGTTTTTGGTATTTTAGAGAAGCCTCTGATGACTAGATACTGTTCATCTATTGCCACAAGAATGCTGCATTATAAAGAGTGAGGCGCCCTGGTTCACCCAGCCGCAGGCCTTTATGAGCTCAGGCAGCTGTGGGTTGGTGACGTGACCTGTGGGTTCTTCTGGTTGGGCTGAGCTTCTCCCGTCGGGCTGCTGGCTGGCCAGGGACAGCCTGAGCTGGGGGGCTGGTCTCTGCCCCATGCAACTGTCTACCTCCAGCAGGCTGGGCTTGCTGTGCCCCTGGGCAGTGGTGAAGACTCAGGAGAGTGAGAAACAAGCACTTTTCCAAACTTAACTCCGTTTGACCAAACCATGTCTGGGGCAAAACAGATATCGCGGAGTAGTGAAATGTGACACCACACCTCAATGGGAGGAACCGCAAGACCTGTGGCAGAGGGCACCCCTGTGGGAAAGGCCGGGAGGGGACCACGTGTGGCAGAGGGCATCCCTGTGGGAAAGGCGGGGAGGGGACCACGTGTGGCAGAGGGCACCCCTGTGGGAAAGGCGGGGAGGGGACCACGTGTGGCAGAGGGCATCCCTGTGGGAAAGGCAGGGAGGGGACCCACTAGAGCAGTTCATTTCCCCGAACTCGGATGTCAGTACTCAGCAGTGCAAACCCTTTACACCTCACAACTCTGTTTTCTTAACTCCTTATGCTTTTGTTGCGTATTTTTCTTCTACACATTACACTGGCATGGATGCTGCTTTAAATCCAGTAATCCTTGACCACATTTTTCAATAGGCTTTCCTTTTTAACCACAACCAGGAAAGGGTTGACCCAAGGTCCAAATTGAGTTCACCCGAAACAAGGCGCACCCACCTCCCAGTGAAGCCTCACCCTGCAGCTCCTCGCAGACGTCTGCACCCCCCTCCCTCTGCCCGGCCGTGTGGGTGGGCAGGCATCTAGTCCACCTGTGTTGCTCTACAGGAAAACCTGAGGCTGGGTGGTTTCTAGAAAAGAGGTTCTCAGATGTGCAGGAAGCCTGGTGCCGGCATCTGCGGCTTCTGCTCATGGGGAGGGGGAAGGGGCCACATGGCCAGAGGGGACAGAGTCCTCAAGCTCTTTTTCACAACCAGCTCTCTCAGGAACTCACAGAACGAGAGCTCACTCACCCCAGTCCTCAGCACGAATCCGTTCATGAGGGGTGCGCCCCCAGCACCCAAACCCCTCCCATTAGGCCCACCTCCGACACTCAGAGTTGAGTTTGGGATTTGGAGGGACAAAGCCCCCGGCTCCAGCACCAGGGCACGCACGGCGCCTGCACGTCCCCCTGTGATTTCCAGGCCCTCGGTTCCTGCCGAGATGTGCTTTCAGCGTTCGCTGGCTCATAATAACACGGACACGAACCCCACAGGGAGACCAGAGCACGGACAGGAATTCCTGCACCAGTGGCCCTGGCCATCTGCCGTCCACCTCTCCTCCTCTGAGGGAACTTCTCACCTGAGTCTTTGACAGGCCAGTCATGGGACGTCCGTCCATGGATTCCGGGCCTTTGCAGAGTCCGCTGCCCTCAGGAACCACAGCGCACAGACTGGAAAGCTCCAGCCTTGATCAGAGGAGCAGCAGACTTCACCCTCTCTAGCGAGGACTGGCCTTTCCATGTTCCTCACACCCTGAGGCGGACACGGGGAACAGCCTCGCCCTTTCTAGGAGACGTGCGTGGCCTTCTCTTGGCAGAAGTCAGTAGTATGCAGCCCAGGGCTCCAGGATGCACAGGTGAGCCACGGGCCGCGCCACTGGCTTAGGCGCCCCGACCAAGGCCAGGAAACCAAACGTAACTGGAAAGCAGCCCTCATGCTCATTTGGGTCACTTGGATGACATTACATGAGATCTCTTTCCACAACAACACGTATTTCCTCTTTCATTTTCCCTCTTCGCCCATTCTCCCACACCCAACAAGTCTTTGAAAACTTAAAACCAGCCAGGCACGCTGGCTCACGCCTGTCATCCCAGCACTTTGGGAGGCCAAGGCGGGCAGATCACCTAAGGTCGGGAGTTTGAGACCAGCCCCACCAACATGGAGAAACCCCGTCTCTATTAAAAACACAAAATTAGCCGAGTGTGGTGGCAGGTGCCTGTCATCCCAGCTACTCGGGAGGCTGATGCAGGAGAATCACTTGAACCCGGGAGGCGGAGGTTGTGGTGAGCCGAGATCGTGCCACTGCACTCCAGCCTGGGCAACAAGAGCGAAACTCCGTCTCGAAAAGAACAAATAAAAAGACCAGGCACAGTGGCTCACACCTGGAATCCCAGCACTCTGGGAGGCAAAGGCAGGGGGATCACCTGAGGTCAGGTGGTCACCAGGCGAACACGGTGAAACTCCACCTCTACTAAAAATACAAAAAGTAGCATGGTGTGGTGGCGCGTACCTGTAGTCCCAGCTGCTCGGGAGGTGGAGCTTGCAGTGACCCCAGTTCCACCACTGCACTCCAGCCTGGGCAGCAGAGTGAGACCCCGTCTCAAAACAGCAGCAGCAGCAATAGCAACAACAACAAGAACAACCGGACAAAACCCTCCGTATGACTCAACCCAAGACTGTCCTGTTCCCCGACTGGACTCTCCATAGAACACTCTCCTACTTTGTCTGGCGTCTTTTATTTGTTTTAACTTTTATAATTGCTTCTTTCTTGATGTAAATATTTAGTAAACCAAACATATTGTTGGAGTTAGGGTTAGGAGTTAGGCTTAGGGTTAGCACTCCTTCAACACGTGGTGGTCAGGACTCCCTCCTGGGTCATTGGGATTACTCATGTCTGTGGTCAAGTCTTCCTCCCCTACTCCCCATGAGTGGTGAGATTTTCTCCCTATAAGTGCGCAGAGCTTCTCCCTACTGTGGAGGGGCTCCTCCCTCTGAGTGGTCAGGGTTCCTATGTGTGGTCAGGACTCCTCCCTGTGTGGTGGGATTCCTCCCTGAGTGTGGTCAGTGCTCCTTCCAGTTTGTGGTGGGGCTCCTCCCTCTATATGGAGAGGCTCCTCCCTCTGAGTGGTCAGAGTTCCTCCCTATATGTGGTCGGGACTCCTCCCTACGTGTGGTGAGACTCCTCCCTACGTGTGGTCGGGGCTTCTCCCTACGTGTGGTGGGACTCCTCCCTAAGTGTGGTGGGACTCCTCCCTACGTGTGGTGGGACTCCTCCCTACGTGTGGTGGGACTCTTCCCTACGTGTGGTGGGGCTCCTCCCTACGTGTGGTGGGACTCGTCCCTACGTGTGGTGGGACTCCTCCCTACGTGTGGTTGAGGCTCCTCCCTACGTGTGGTGGGACTCCTCCCCGTGTGTGGTCGGGGCTCCTCCCTACATGTGGTGGGACTCCTCCCTACGTGTGGTGGGACTCTTCCCCATGTGTGGTGGGACTCCTCTCCATGGGCTGTCCCTTGCTGTCCACTGTCAGGCAGGGACCCCCTCCCCCACCTGAGGCAGGTGCTGCCCTCTCACAGGAGGTCCCCTCCCACAGGTGAAACTTCAGATGAGCTGCAGGAGGTGCCGCTCCCACTGATTCCGCAAACCTGGTGCCGCCTGCTCTATGGACACATGTCCTACTTCATGCCCGACATGTTGTGTGCTGGGGACATCCTGAACATTAAGACAGTGTGTGAGGTGCGCCCCGCCTGCTCTGTGAGACAGAGGTCACGGGTGCCCTGTGCCTGCGGCCCCCAGGGGACCCCCACTCTGGCCTCACTGACTAGCAGGAGCCTTGCAGCCATACCCCGAGCTGAGCAGGGCAATGCATGGCAATGTGTGAACGCCACAGCCTGCAACAGGCCTCCCCTGCAGCTCTGGGCCGTGTTGCAGCCACTAGGGGGGCTGGGTGAGAGGGGGGCACTGGCCCCTTCCAGCAGGGTCTGCAGGGCCACCCGCTTGCACCCTGACAGACAGGTGCTACAGGCAACAGGCCTGGGACTCCCAGCTCACAAGAACTCCCTTTTCCTTTCCAGGGCGACTCCGGGGGCCGCTCGTCTGTGAATTCAACCGCAGCTGGTTGCAGATTGGAATCGTGAGCTGGGGCCGCAGCTGCTCCAACCCTCTGGACCCTGGAGTGTATGCCAGGGTTTCCCATCTCTCAAAATGGATATGTTATAATATAGAAATCACACCCGCTCCTGCCGAGCCAGCTCCTGCTCTCTCTCCAGCTCGGGGGGCCATGCTCAGCGTGCCTGTGGCCATGCCGGCTGGCTGGCTAGTGCTGTGAGGCCAAGACACCGCTCTAGCATTCTCATGGGTGCACACTCTGCCCCAGCCAGCTGCCTCCAGACCCCTAAGTACCTCCTGCCCTGCTCTCCCTGGAGCAGGCAAGGGCCACCTGTCCTGTGGGTGGATGCTGAGTCCAGGAGGTGCGGAGCAAGTGTGCAAAAGAAGAGAGGGAAGCGGGAGAGAGGCTGGCCAGGCGGGACCCAGCTGGGGCAGAGTGCACCTGAGACTTGATAAGGTCATTAAACATTTACAAAGCAAGCCTCCGAGCTCACCTGTGTGCGTCCTTCCGTCCCGGCCGGAGCCGTTGCCAGTTCTTCTTCCACACACAGAAGGGAGGGACCGTCACGCCTCCCGAGGCTCTCAGAAAAGCAGCGCAGACTGAACCAGCTCTTTCCAGAAACAGAGGGGCGATGACACAGACGCACCCCTCTAAATCTGTGCGGTGTGGTCAAAGCCCAGGCCCAGGGAGAGGTCATTGCGTACATGCCTACACCTGCGCATGCAAAACAGCTGCAGGCATTTAAACATCCAATTGCAAAAAGAAGAAAAAGTGTGTGGTGGGGGTAACCTGAGCTGAAAGTAAACACAAGGAAGGAGCAAAGATGACAGAAGCAGACGTGAAGGGGCCCCAAGTCAGAACGGCACTGACAACTCACGTTTCAAAGGTCTGCTCCTTGGAAAAAGTCAACCAGTGGGCGGAGGCTGGGGGGTATCACTAACCTACTCAAGACAGGAGAAGAGAACAAAACACACAAATGAGAAGGGACCGCTGAAAATGATCCACTGACAGAGAAAAGGTAAGGAAAAAATTACTAAAACTAACTCCAGTAGAGAGAGGCTTCAGGCTGGGCACTGTGGCTTATGCCCGTAATCCCAGCACTTTGTGAGGCCGAGTCAGGAGGATCACTTGAACCCAGGAGTTCAAGATCATCCTGGGCAACGTAGCAAGACCTCTGTCTAAAAAAATGAGCTGGGCATGGTGGTGGACACCTGTCATCCCAGTCACTCTGGAGGCCGAGGTGGGAGGACCCCTTGAACCCTCGAGGTTGAGGCTGCAGTGAGATGCGATCATGCCGCTTCACTCCAGGCTGGACCACACAGGGAGACCTTGTCTCAAAAAGAGAAAGAGAGAGATAAGTTTTATTAAATAGAGGCAAAATTGAGCCAGTTATGGACAAGAATGACAAAATGAAAAAGTCAAGGCGGGAAATGGAGCCAGGGAAATTTGGAAACAAGCTGCCACAGTTATGCATGCTTCGAGAAAACAATGAAAGATGTTATGCTAAAGTACGCTTCCTTCTAAAAGCTCGGAAAGACCAATTTCTCACAAACACAAGCAACGCAAAAGTGTTGACGTCAAATCCTCCGCAAGATTATTGCAAGAGAAAAGAGAATAATAATATCCCTACAGACAATGAAAGCGTGCCAGAAAGAGAAGCACTCGAAAGAGATGAAAACTGTAATCTGCCATTTCAAAACAGAGGAAAGGAACATTTCTCTAGGGACACATGTCTGACATGCCACCCCGCCTGGCTAGTTTTTGTGGTTTTGTAGAGATGGGGTTTCACCATGTTGCCCAGGCTGGTCTCGAACTCCTGGGCTCAAGCGGTCTGCCCACCTCAGCCTTCTAAAGTCCTGGGACTACAGGCTGTGTTTTTAATATTTTATCCACTTCGTAGTTATTTATGGGAAAGTTGAACTGATAGGAACCACTTAGCCATTAACAGAAACAGAAAGTACATTAATTAACTCAGAAAAAAATCATATGACTATCCCAATTAATGCAAAAAATTGTATAAGGTTCAACATCTATTCATGATTAAAATATACATAGGGCAAACCTGAAATATCAGGAAAATTTTCTACCTTGGCAGTGGTACAATCGTAGCTCCCTGCAGCCTCCAACTCCTGGGCTCAAGCGATCCTCGTGCCTCGGCCCCTTGAGTAGCTGGGATCACGGGCACACACCACTACAGCTGGCTAATTGTTTTAAAATTTTTTGTAGAGACAGCAAAAAAATTTTTTTGCTATCTTGCCCAGGCTGGTCTCAAAGTCCTGTGTTCAAATGATCCTCCCGCCTTGGCCTCCCCAAGAACTTTGGAAAGGCCAGGCACATTGGCTCATGCCTACAGTCCCAGTGCTTTGGGAGGCCAAGTCAGGAGGATTGCTTAAACCCAGAAGGTTGAGACTGCAGTGATCTGTGATTATGCCACTGCCCTCTAGCCTGGGCAATAGAGCAAGACCCTGTCTTTAAATGAATAATAAGATTTAAAAAGAGAACAAAAGGTGGAAACAACCCCAGAGTCTGTGACCCGATGAGTGGATAAACACGGGCCGTCTACACTGTGGAATACCATTCAGCTGTCAAAAGGAATAAATGACTCAGCACAAGGTGGATGAGCCTGCAAGTCTGGGGCTGGGTGAAAGCCACGGGCCGCAGAGGACGGCAGAGTGTTGCTGCCACTTGGGGCGATGCCGGAGCAGGCAAAGCCGGAGACAGGAAGCTCCTCGGTGGCCGTGAAACTGCGGAGCCAGCCAATGTGGCTCAACTTTTATGTAACTAAATTGTGAACTGTGTTTCAGTGGCCAGGGGCCCCAGGGTGCAAGTGACCTGAACACATCCAGACGAACCAAGCTTGCAGCCACAGGCAGAACCTAAGTGCTAGACTGAGGAATGGGGGTGTGAATTAAGAAACTGACACCGCAGGCCGGGCGCGGTGGCTCACGTCTGGAATCCCAGCACTTTGGGAGCCGAGGCGGATGGATCACGAGGTCAGGAGATCGAGACCAGCCTGGCCAATATGGTGAAACCGGTCTCTACTAAAAATACAAAACTTAGCTGGATGTCCAGCTACTGAGGCTGAGGCAGAAGAATTGCCTGGACCCAGGAGGCGGAGGCTGCAGTGAGCCGAGCTGGCACCGCCACTCCAGCCTCAGTGACAGAGCGAGACTCCCTCTCAAGAAAAGAAACCGACACGGCACAGCAGGATCCATGCCCCGATCAGATTAAGCCTGGTGTCACCCCATGGCACGATGCAATCAAATCTCGCCTCTCCAGTGAGATCATGCCTCCTGGCCCTGCGTCTAGGAAACCCGCCTCGGACCCCAGCTCCGGGGGACAGATCTGAGCACGTCCTGCTGACCCCTCGCCGGTCAACACGCAGTACAGCCGTTCTTTCCTCAAAGCTGCTGCCTTGGTATTGGCTTCCACGCACGTGGGCGGCGAGCCCGTGACTCGACGGCAGTTGTTCGGGGGTGGCGGAAGGGAGTGCAGTGTGATTGCTAATGGGTACAGGTTCTTCTGGGGGTGACGACAAGACTTTGGAACCAGACAGAGGCAGAGGTCGCACAACACTGAGTGAACCTGGGGCCACCGCACTGTTCACTTTGAAATGGTTAATGTTATACACAGCTCACCTAACAAAAAGAGTAGTTTTTCACACAAAACGGTTATGCACACATTGCAAGAATGTATTCCAGTAAAAATGCACCTTAGAAATATGTAAATGATTACCTCAGGTAGAGAGGGAAAGGAGGGTGAATGTGGCAAAAGACAGGCATAAAGAAACGCACACCTGCTGGAAAAGGAAAACAGAAACGTGCACGATGGTGCCTGAAAGAGGAGTGGCCTGCCCAGACCAGCAAGACCAGAGGGAAAGGAAAGGAAAGAACGCCGACGTCCCCGCCCTCCCTGATCTAGCAGCATGGCTCGGAGGCGCCTGTATTGGTGAGACCTGGGCCAGGCTCGGGCGGGGAAACCCCAGACCCAGGATGGGAGTGGGGGAAGGCGCGGGTGGGGTCCGTCAGCCCTCCTCGGGGCTGTACAAAGGCAGGCGCCATCCCACTCTGCTCTTCGTCTTAGACTTGAGGTCGTGCAGGCCTGTGCCTCGGCATGCCTCGTGAGCTGCACAGGCACGCCAGACCCTCTTGTATAAAAATTGTACAGGACACTGGGTCACGCCGGAGATCCAGCACTTTGGGAAGCCAAGGTGAGACGCAGAGCTCGTTTGAGCCCAGGACCTGAAGAGCAGCCTGCGCAACATAGCGAGACCTCATCTCTAAAAACTCAAGCAGGCACGGCGGTGTGCGCCTGTGGTCGCAGCTGCTTGGGAGGCTGACGCGGGAGAATCGCTGGGGACCAGGAGTTTGACGCTGCAGGGAGTTACGACTGAGCCACTGCACGCCAGCCTGTGTGACAAAGCGAGACGCTGGCTCTAAAAAAGGAAAAGAAGGAAAAGTTGGACAAGATGCAGATGGCATTGCTTATGGAATGTGCCAGAACTCGCAAGTGCCTGGGAAAGGCCTCTACAGGCCCACAGCTCACCGTGCCACCCGGCTTTCCACGAGGCCAGGCTCCTCCCCAACACCCTCCCCACCAATACTACAGGACCAGGCAAAGACTCATTTCGATGAGCCCCACTGGTGCCTTCAGAGCGCTGCTCATGCCTGCCCCTTCTTGGGCAGGGACTGTCAGCTCCAAAGACCTGTTCCCGAAAGTGACCTGCAGCCCTCATCTTCTAAATTCACTGACCAGGCAAGTCCCATGACCTTGCTCTGGAAGGGGAGGGGTCAGGTCCGGGGAGGAGCCCACCTGTGAGCAGAGGAGGGTCAGAGAGACTGGACTGTCTACACCTGCTACTTGGGGTGCCTGAAGATTCCAGGGTTCATGATCTAGGAGTCCAGGGTCCTTCTCTTCTGCGGAGTCCAGGGTCCGCCTCCCCACCCACCCCTGCGGGCGTGGTGGGCATCCTCAGCCTGGTGTGTTTATGCAGGAAACTATTCCTGGGACCCTAAGGCCAGCAATCCCATGCAGTTTCCAAGCATGGCGTTCTCATCTGTAACTCACAAGTTTACAAAGTTACATCTGTAACTCTCAAATGATTTTCCTCCAAGGACAGACCAAGAGACGGCCTTTTTCTGGTGGGGGCATCCTGAACTCTCTTACCACCAGGGGGCATTTCTCTGATGTCCAGGAAACAGAACTTCCCAGGACCCCAGTGAATTCGCGTGGGCTTCCCAGTGGGTCCCTCCACTGCTTAGTAGGGCCTGCGGTGCCCAGAGACCCACCGCTGTGAAGCACCGTCATGACACGAGTGACACTGGGTTTGGGGTGCTGAGATTGGCGGTGGCAAAAGGCAAGTTGAATCGGGGGGTTCCCCAATCTTTCATTTGTCTTGAGCATTGGAATGCCCCCACCAATAGAAGCTAACGGAGAGATCGTGTCTGTGCACAGATCACAGGTTGCAGAAGGCCTGGCCCATGGGGCTCCAGGAACACCCACTCACACTTTGGCCGGGCCCTGCAGGGGCACACGGAGGACTAGACCCAGCAGGCTGCCAGGGCAGAGGCTCCATCAGGGTGCCCACCGGCCTGTACACTCCAGCCTGGGGCCAAGCCACCCGGCACTCGACTCTGACTGGGCTGGGCCCCTAGGGAGAGGTCCTGCAGAGTGGGCACATCCACCCCTGCAGGGGCGGCCTCTGACCTCCTGAGGGGCCCCTGCTTCGCCACCCAGTGCTGGGGACGCCACGGGTGCTGTGTGGAGGAGGCTCAATCCTGTCTATTCCTGAGTTAGTGGCAAGGAGACGTGCTTCCCACAGCAGCATGGTCTCCCCAAATCCAGCCCCTGGTCAGCTTCTGGTGGACAACTGGCCACGAAATCCAGGCAGACTGTGGTGTCTGGTACTTGGGGCGAAGGTTCAGAAGTCAGCCAGGCGCACCTGCTCCTAACCCACAGCAGGCTCTTCTCTCTTTTTCCAGGTGACTTCTGGGACACCTGAGTCTGTGAACCGAACCACATCTGGAGGTGTGGTTCACAACCTGGAGATGTGAGCTGGATGACGCAGCTGCAGTCTCCCTGGGGCCGCGGTGTTCATGCCAGTGTCTCTTGCTGCGTAGAATGAATCCATTTTGCATTGCTGTGTCCCATCACCTCTCCAGGAAGGCTCCAGCAGGCCACACCCGCTCTCCGGACCCTCTCAGTGCCTCAGTGCCTCAAGGTCCCCTGTATCTGTCACGAACCGAGGGCCACTCCCCATCAGGAGGCCTCCCTGGAAGCTGGCCATCTCCTGACCTCCCCTGGCGGTGCGTGCTCTCACTCAAATCACTTTATCTTCTGCCCATCCCTGCACCCATCATGGCGGTCAGAAGCCTCCCCTGAAGTGTGAAATGTCCTCTCTGAAATGTGGAGGGCAGTTCAAAGGCTGCGACATTCTTCTAATAGCAACTGTGGAAGGACGGGATAGAACGATGGCTCATAACACCTGCAGACATAATGGCCAGTCATCTTCCGTTAATGAAGAAAGCATGTTTTCCACTTGACAAATCCCACTAAAGATCTAGATGCAGATTTTTCAGTTCATATTTGTTTGTTTTTTTTAACTTTTTTTCCATTTCCATTATCAAATCAGTGGTATTGTATTAAGTTCATATTTTTATACATCTTAGTAAAACTTTGGAAAACCAAAAATAGAAAAATCTTAAGTGCTGAAAATAAACAGAAGGAGATCCAAATGAAATCAGCTATCTAATGAAGAATATACTGAATACCAAAGAATGTAAAGTCATATCTTCAAAGACGAAGGGAAAAGAATTGTGAGCATAAGTTTCTGCACCTAGTCAAGCCAACACACCTGAGTGAGAATGAAATGAAAGTGTTTTGCCAGATATAAGAGGCCTTAGAAAGGGCATTACACTTGGAAGTCCACTGAAAGTCGCTACAGAATCTACACAGTGAGGAAAAAACTGAGCTCACACGTGTGTTCTCTGATGACAGCAAAGTTGACTGCAAATTAGTAACAGAAGGATATCTAAGAAATCTCAATGTGTTTAAAAATTGAGAAATGCACTTCCAAATAACCTATGAGTCAGAGAGGATATTAGAAAATAGTTCAAATTGAATTTTTTTTTTTTTACCGAAACTGAACTTTTAAAAAAGGAAATTAAAAAAATAAAAATAGGGAACATCAAAACCTGCCCTGCAAGAGCTGCCCTGTGAGAAATGCCAAGGGAGGCCTGCAGGCTGGAAGGAAAGGACACTGGACGAGAATTCGCAGCCACACAGAGACATGAAGGGCACTGGCTCCGGTGCCTGCAACGGTGACATGAAGGCCAGTAAAGTGCGAGGTTTTTGTAACTCCTCTTCTTTTCCTGTATGATTTAAAGGACAAATACATAAAACAACTATTATAAATACATGCTAATGGGCATTCAATATATAAAGATGTAATTTGTGACAATAACAAGGAAGGAGGAATAGAACTGTGTCAGTTCAGAGGTTTTGTATGCTATTGAAGCTAAGTTAGTATTAATGAAAACTAGAACATTATATTAATAAGTTTACGGTGTTATACTCCCCAAGGAAACCACTAAGAAATAACTAAAACATATACAAAAATGTAAACAAGGAGAGACCCAAAATGGTATACCAAAAAAAAAAAAGCAAAAGAAAAAAAAAAAGCAGAAAGCAGTAATGGAAGGATTGAGGAACAAAAAAATAAATGAAACATTTCTAAAAATAGCAAAATGGCAGTAGTCTGTTCTTACCAGTAATCATTTTAAATGTAAATTGCTTAAATTCTCCAATTAAATAGCAGAGATTGGCATAATGAATACCAACAGTAACAAAACCCAAACAAAATAAAGCTTATGGTTCATTTGTGTACTATCTAGAAGAGATTCCTTCAGATCCAAAGACACACATAGGTCAAAAGCGAAAGAACAGAAAAAGATAACCCATGAAAATCATGCCAAAAGAGAGCTAGCGTGCCTATCCAAACTAATTAGGCTTTAAGTAAAAAATACTTATGAGAGACATAAAGGGACATTATATTCAAAGGTTTAATCCATCCAGAAGAGACAGCAACCATAAGCATATATACACCTAACAAGAGATCTCTAAAAAACATGAAGCAAAAATGGACAGAATTGAAAGGAGAAATAAAGTTTCACAAGAATAAAGACTTCAATACTCCACTTTCAATAATGGATAAAATAACCAGACAGAAGATCAGTATGAAAATGGAGGACTTGAACAATACTATAGACCAGCTAGATGTAGTAGACATCTACACAATACTCCATCCCCAGAAAGCAGAATATATATTCTCCCCAAGCACACAAAAGACATTCTCTAGGATATATTGTATCCCACCACAAAACAAGTCTTAATACATTTCTAAAAGTTAAAATTATACAACTTGTCTTCTCCAACCACAATGGAATTAAACTAGAGATTAATAACAGAAGGAAAACTAGAAATTCACAAAAACGTGAAAATTAAATGACATATTTTCTCAAATAATGGGTCAAAGAAGAAACACAAGGGAAATTAGACAACATTTTGAGGCGAGTAAAATCATAAACACAAAATATCAAAAGTTGGTTCTTCAGCAAAATCGGTGCTGAGAGAGAAATTTATAGCTGTAAATGTCTACATTAAGAAAGAAGATCAGTCCAGTAATCTGGTGTTTTACAGAAAAGAAAGAAAGAAAGGAATAAAAGAAAGAAAGAAGAAAGAAAAGAAAAAGAGAAAGGAAGGAAGGGAAGGGAGGGAGGAGGGAAAGAAGGAAGGAAAGATGGAAGAAAAGATCAGTTAATACAGTCGGAAAAAAAGACAAATATCTCATAAAATAACCTAGCTTTACACCTTAAGAAACTAAAGAAAGAAGAACAAACTAAACTCAAGCTAGCAGGAAGAAGAAAATAAAAAAGATTAGAGAAGAAATAAAGAATAGAAAAATAGAGAAAATAAATGAAACAAAAGTTGGTTATTTGAAAAGATTAACAAGTTTGCCTAACCTAGGCTTTTGAAGAAAAAAAGAGAAAACTCAAATTATTAAAACAGAAAGTGGGAACGTTACTACTGACCCTAGAGAAATAAGGATTGTAGCAGAATGCTATGAAGAATTGTACACTGACAAACTAGATAACAGGTGAAATGGACACATTTATAGAAACACAAAAACTACCGTATCAGCCTCAGGAAGAAATAGGAAATCTGCACTGACCTATAATGGGTGAAGAGCTTTAATCCATTAAAAAAAAAAACCTTTCTAACAAAGAAAAGCTAAGGACCAAGTGCTTTCACTGGTCCTAAGGGGAGTGCTGGGTGCAATGGTTTGGGAGGCCGAGGTGGGAGGATGGTTTGAGGCCAGGAGTTTGAGACCAGCCTCAGCAACATAAAGAGACCCCATCTCTACAAAAGTAATTAAAATTTAGCTGGGCATGGTGGCGTGCATCTGTAGTCCTAGGTATTCAGAAGGCTGGGGTGGGAGGATTGTTTGAGCCCAGGAGGTCAAGGCTGAAGTGAGCTGTGATTGTACCATTGCACTCCAGCCTGGGTGGCAGAGCAAGACTCCAGTTCTAAAAAATAAATAATTAAAAATAGCACCAATTCCTCTTGAACTCCCTCAAAAAGTAGAAGAGGGAAGAACACTTCAAAACTCATTCTATGAGGCCAGTGTTATCCTGATACGAAAGCCAGACCAAGACATCATTAGAAAGGAAAATTAAAGAGCAATATTCCTTATAACTATATATAAGAAAATTCTCAACAAAGTACTAGTAAAATGGAATTGGAGTATTAAAAGTATCATACACCATGATCAAGTGGAATTTATTATAGGACCCCCAGGGTGGTTCAAGATACAAAAAATAATCAATGTGAAACAGCATATTTATAGAATGAAGGGATAAAAAACATAAGCATCTCAATTGATGACAAGAAAAATTAAAGTATCACTTGACAAGAGCCAACATTGTTTCACTATTAAAAAAAAAAAAAGAAAAAACCTCAATAGGCAGAGCATGGTGGCACATGTCCGTAATCCCAACACTTTGGGAGGCCAAGGTGGGTGGATTGCTTGAGCTCAGGAGTTTGAGACCAGCCTGGGCAAAATGGTGAAACCCCATCTCTACCAAAAATACAAAAGAATTAGTTGAGCATGGTGGCACATGCCTGTGGTCCCAGCTACTTGGAAGGCTGAGGTGATGGGATCTCTTGAGCTGAGGAGGCAGAGGTTGCAGTGAGCCAAGATCACACCACTATACTCCAGCCCGGGTGACAGAGTGAGAATCCATCTCAAAAACAAACAAACAAAACCATTAATAAGCTAGGAATAGAAGGAAACACCCTCAACACAAAAAGGGCGTATTTGAAAAATCCACAGCTAAGAGCATAATCGATGAGAAAAAACTGATAATATTGCCCTGCAAATCAGTACAAGACAAATATGCCTAATTTCTTCACTGTCATTCAACATTGTACTGGACATTCCAACCACAGCAATTAGACAAGAAAAGGAAAACTCATTAAAATTGGAAAGGAAGAAATAGAACTTCCTCTGTTCTCACATGGCATTATTTTATATATAGAACACAAAGGATTTAAAAAAAAAAACTATCACATCTGATAAATAACTTTGGAAAAGTTACGGGATAAAAATCAGCGTGGAAAAAATGTTGTATTTGTATACACTAGCAATGAACAATCAAGAAAGGAACTTAAGAACACAATTCCATTTTCAATAGCCTCTAAAACAATAAAATGCTTAGAAATACATTTTTATCAAAAAGGCACAAGACTTGCACACCATAAACTACAAAACATGACTGAAAGAAATTAAAGAAGACCTAATAAATGGAAAGACATCCCATGTTCATGGATCGGAAGGCTTAATATTGTTAAGATGCCATTAGTCCCCAGAGCAATCTACAAATTCAATGCAATCACTATCAAAATTTCCACAGTTTTTGCAGAAGTGGGCATGCTAGAATATGAGACCAGAAAACCACCAGCTGGTACATTCCACAGGAGCCTGAAAAACACTGCATTTACCAAGAGCACACATTATGTCCCAGATGGCTGTCCTCTATGGGAGCTGCTTTTCCCAAATGGGTGGAAATGTTGGGACTCTGGAAGAGTAGTAGCCAGGGCAACACAACTGTCAGAAGCAGCATGGGCATAATTACCATCGTAGTCAGCAGAGTCAGAACAGCAGCTATGGGAATCTGACCTTTGACGGTCCATGGAAATGAACTGAGTAAGAACTTGGTGGTCCTGGAGCAAGTCTGACAGGCAGCCAACAAGAGTATCACTAATCTTTAAAATAGGAAGTGGTCACTGATGAACAGGAGGCTGAGGTCAACCATCCCAGTGGAGAGTCACGATCTGTTTCCTTGCTCCAGTTCTGAAGCAGTTTTCAGATCCAGAACGTGTGTCCCTAGAGGAGAGATCCTACAGCTCCTAGAAAAACTGTAAAGTATTGATCCCACATCCCGTCCCAATAGGATCTATGGCCACTTCCACAGTAGTCATATCTTAGGTAATGGGAAACCTCTAGATGTTTCAAGGGCTGTTGAACACAGGGTCCAAATGGACAGTGACCACTGTGGATCCAAATGGCCCATGCTACTGCATTGTACAGGGGCCCAGAGCAAGAAAGGGCTCCCGCTGCTGTAGGAGCAGACACACCTCCAGCTGCAGTTCTGGCTTCAGTACACGCAGACCCACTACTTGGATGGCATGTCTCAGCAGATTCCATGGTACCAGATAGATTTAAGGTAGAAACAAACCCTGTGTGGGGCATCTGACCAACCCCAATAGGAGGTGGGCAGGGCAGTCCTTCCCCTTGAGCCATTGTTAAAATACTGTCCTGGGCATGCCACCAGAGCTTAGTAGAAATGGGGCATTCAGCCAACTGACCAAGTGACCATGTGGCTGAAGCTGCCCCTGACGAGGTGAGTACTGACAGACTCACTAAGCCATAAACTTAGGTGGGCCAGCTGCTAACCATTGTGATACATAGGGATTGTGTCCAGACAGGTTGGGAGGGCACAGTACCTACACAAACAGTTGGCCCTATCCTCTGTGTCACCTGCTAGTGTTGTACGGATGCCTTTCCTCCATTCAGCCCTGGCCCCATGGAGGTCCCGAAGACCGGCTGACACAGAAGGAGGAGGCCTTGAAGTCAGTGGTGGGAGGAGCCTCCCAGTGCTGGAGATCCCAGCAGGGCACTTGGGCGTCCACCTTGTGCAAGAGAGAAGTGGTTCAAGAGAATGCTGTAGGGAATACATCTAGTGAAAGATGAGCTGCAAATAGCTTCACTGGTTGGTCAGGAGACCGGAAGGAGCAACTTCCAGAAAAGAGCAGGGACAAGAAGACTGAAGGAAGAGACATCTGGTGGACTACAGGAGTTGGTACAAAGTGTGAGAACATTTCACTGCATGCTAAAGCCCACCCGAGAACATCCACTGCAGAAGAGGCCCCCAACCACCGAAAGGAGGATGACGGGCCCAGAGACATCAGCAAGCCTCTGTCCCCAGCCACCCCACAAGCCTCCGTGAGGTCATGGAGCAGCTCTGAGAGCAGAGAGGGAGGCCATGCATGAGCCCTCCAAGGTGGGCTCCCTTCCTCTCCCCAGAGCTGGCTTCACTGATGTTGTGACCCTGAATCCCTACTTGCCAGCAAGAGAGACCAGAGCTAAGGCCCTATGCAGTACAGTCTTTTGAAGAAACCAACCAACAAATCTGGGGGCGAGTTGATCATCTTGGACAAAATTTTATTCTGATCAGGACTGACATGTATCCCAAGAATGGGTCCGCCTCTCAGGCCTGCAGTGACTCAGCCAACACCCACCTCTGACAGCTCATGAAGGTCTGATTGACACACATGGAATCCCGCCGAGCCTCATCCAGGGATCACTTTTAAAGCAAGGAAGGAGTGGCAGAGTGCACATGTTTTGCTGTGGGCAGGTCTACGCAAACCTGTCCCCAAAGTCTGAAGAAGTTGAGAGGCCAAAGAAAGAGGCTGATATGTAAGTAGAAAGAGAGGAAAAATATATTGATCGATCGATAGATGATGCAGATATAGATATAAATATAAATATAGAAAAAAGAAAGAGGCTGACTAATCCAGCCTCTCAAATAGAAGCATTAATAGGGACTTACAAACAGAAGCCAGGTCCATGTCATGGGTGGCGGTGAGACAAAATGGTGGATCCCCATACCACTGCCCCATACCCAGGGCTTATATAAACAGGGAAAGAGTATACATGATTCAGAAGAGCTATGTGGGACAACTGAAATATGATAACATCTAGGTTGTTTGGCAAAGGGCAGAATTTAGGGCAAGTACCTGCTCTTACACAAAGAACAATAGATAAACTGAAAATCTTAGACACCATCCCAGAACGGAGGTTAATTGGAAGTCAACATGGCAGATTGACAACCAAGACAGAGCTGCTTTAACTCCACGGCACGTGACCGTGGGATCCAGCCACCCCTTAGAGGCTGCACCATTCCAGCTGATAAAGCGATGGGTAGGTTGTCCTCCTGAAGGTGCAGCTGAGGCTCCAGCTTGAAGGTAAAGCCCTGTGAGGACAGGGTGCTACCTTTCAGGACATGGTATACACCTTTAACCAAATGGCCACTACCCCAGAGGGTAGGATGCATGGATCCAAGAACCGAAGGAAAGACACAAGAGTAACTCCATTCACGCTCTTTCCCACTTGGAGAATGTGAGCTTCCCATCCCTGCAACCTCAAGGTCTGCGGGTCCAGAGCTCTTGGTTCCTGAGAGTTTGGATGTTTGTCACCTCCAAACTTCACACTGAAATACCTCCAGTGTTGGAGGTGAGTCCTAGTGGGAACTGTCTTGATCATCTCTCAGAATGCCTTAGTGCCATCTTCATGGTAATGAATGAGTTCTTACTCTATTGGTTTCCATGGGAGCTAGTTGTTAAAAGGGGCCTGGGCACCTGTCTTCTCTCTCTCTCTCCCCCCTCCCTCCCTCCTTCTCTCCCTCTCCGTCTCTCACCCTGTGATCTCAGCATATACTAGCTCCCACCATCTTCCGTGAGTGGAAGCTTTCTGAGGTCCTCACCAGAAGCAGATGCTGGCACTGTGTTTCCTGTGCAGCTTGCAGAACCATGAGTCAAATAAACCTCTTTTCTTTGTAAATTACTCGGCCTCAGGTATTCTTTTTTTATACATACTTTAAGTTCTGGGGTACATGTGCAGAACATGCAGGTTTGTTCCATAGTTATATAGGTGCCATGGTGGTTTGCTGCATCCATAACCCGGTCATCAACATTAGGCATTTCTCCTAATGCTATCCTTCCCCTAGGAAGTTCTGACCAGGGCACTCAGGCAAGAAAAAGAAATAAAGTGTATTCAGTTAGGAAAAGAGGAAGTCAAATTATCTCTATTTGCAGACAACATGATTGTATATTTAGAAGACCCCATCGTCTCAGCCCAGAATCTCCTAAAGCTGATAAGGAACTTCAGCAAAGTTGCAGGATACAAAATCAATGTGCAAAAATCACAAGCATTCCTATACACCAATAACAGACAGAGAGCCAAGCCATGAGTGAACTCCCACTTGCAATTGCTACAAAGAGAATAAAATACCTAAAAGTGCAACTTACAAGGGATGTGAAGGACCTCTTCAAGGAGAACTACAAACCGCCGGTCAAGGAAATAAGAGAGGACACAAACAGTTGTAAACACAGTCCATGCTCATGGTTAGGAAGAATCATTACTGTGAAAATGGCCATACTGCCCAAAGTAATTTATAGAGTCAACGCTATCCCCATCAAGCCTCAGGCATTCTTTTTTTTTTTCTTTTTTAAAATTTTTTTCTTTCTTTTCTTTTTTTTTTTTAATTTATGTTGTTCATTCTGTTGCCTCAGGTATTCTTATAGCAACACAAATGGACTAAGACAGTTCCCACAGGGAGGAAACACCCACCAGGAAATGGCGCAAGATCCCAGCAGACTTACAGCAGCTGCTTCCACCTGGTCACTGCAGGCAGGGAAAGGAGTCACAATGACAGCATTGCTGATGGACGCGGCAGCGTGAGGAATCGGGGCCGGCAACACACGCGGAGGAAGCGTGCTGGTGAACTTACTTGGTGTCCAGGTGATGTCCCTTGCTGTCCCTGTGCCATAGGCTGTGAAGGGTCACAGACTCTTCAGGGATGAGGACCTGGGCTGCTGCACTGGGCCGTCTCCATCAGCAAAGGGAAGCGGCCGTGACGCGGTGGTGGAGGAGGGAGATGAACATCGCTTATGGCCGCGGGATGACCTGCAGCAGCTGGCTGTCTTTTATTATCCTGTTGACTCTCCATTTGAACATCTTCTCAGGAGTTGGACCCATCAGAACCCTGAGGAAGCCAGGCCAGATGGAGTGCATTTGGTCAGGGAAGCAAGGATGTGGTAGATGCCATTGGTTTCCCGCCCAGATCCTCTCCAGCAAGCAGTGCTCCCTGTGCCAGCTGCGGTGAGTGTTGGCTGCCAGCCCCTCATAGCTGTCCTCAGGAGTGTCAGCCTGAACCAGGCGGAGCGCCTGGCCTGGGAGGCCCCACAGCACTGCCCACTGCAGACCAGACCATGGTCATGGATGACCCGGCAGGAGGTACACAGGGCAGCTGCCTTGCCCGGAGGTGGCCACAACTCTGCCAGCTGCTCTTGGGCATGAGGTTTCCTGCAGGGTCCTGCCGAGACCACATCCTGCTTAGTTTTCCTGCTCTGTTCTGCCTGCCACTTTGCTGCTGTTCTCCTGAGAACACATCCTCCCTCGATAAATCTGCTTTAACAAAATCAATAAACTCAACCTAAGACAGGTTACCATTTCAATAATTCTTTTTAAACTCATGATTGATAACAGACAATTTCATCATCTACTTAGGAATAATCTAGCAAAATGTGTGTGAGATGTCTACCCCAAAAAGCTACAAACAATATGGAGAACAATTAAAGAATACTTCACTGAACAAAGAGCTGTGTCAAGGTGCCCTCCAAAACTCACGTGTTGGATACTTAATCTCATTGCAGCAATGTTGGAAGGTGGCCCCCAAGGAGAGGTGTTTAGGATGTGGGGCTCTGCCCTCATGAATGGATTAATGCCTCTGTGAAAAGGGCTTCTGAGAGTGGGTTTGCTGTCTTCCTCTCTTCTGCCATGTGAGGACATAGTAAAGAGTCCCACACCAGATGCTGGTGCCTTGATCTTGGACTTCCCAGCCCTCAAAGCTGTGAGAGAGTACATTTTTATTCTTCATGAATTGCCCAGTGTGTGGTGTTATTTTATAGAAGCACAAACAGACGAAGGCATATAATCATGAGTTGGAACACTCAGAGTTGTAAGGTGCCAATGCTCTTCAAACTGGTCTATAAATTAAATGCTAATGCAACAAAAAACTTCATTGTATGGTGTAAATTGATCCTAATGCCAAAACTTATAGAGGAAAAAGTAGTCAAGACACACTTGAAGTCACACAAGAAGTCAAGACACACTTGAATATGCAGAACAAGGTGGGGCGACTTCCTCTGTGGAATATTAACAGAGCTACGGTAATTAAGACAGAGGGCACTGGTGTGTGGATAAACAAGTAAGCCCATGCAGTAGAATAGAGAGCTGAGAGATAGTCGTGTCCTCACACGGACACAATGCAAACCCAAAATGATTCTGCATGGTAGTGCAGAAAGAGAAGTGTTTTCGATATGTATATGGAAAAATAATGAAACTTGGCCTCTATCTCCCAACTTGTCAGTTCCAGGTACGTTTATGTACAACTGTGAAGACGAAACAAACCTTGTAGAAGAGAATATAAAGTATTTTCACAACCTCATCATAGACAAATATTTCTTTAAAGGAATGCATGAATTAGCCAGCCATGTTAACATGCACCTGTGTCCCCAGGTACTCAGAAGGCTGAGGTGGGCAGATGGCTTGAGCCCAGGAGGTTGAGGCTGTAGTAAGCCATGATTGTGCCATTGCACTCCAGCCTGGGTGATAAAGTAAGACCATGTCTCTAAGCAAACAAAAACCAAAAAAATTAAAAGTAAAAAATTAAGGGGACCTGGGCAAGATGGCTGAATAAAAACAGCTTTGGTCTGCAGCTCTCAGTGAGATCAATGCAGAAGGCAGGTGATTTCTGCATTTCCAACTGATGAACCCAGTTCATTTCACTGGGACTGGTTAGACAGTAGGTGCAGCCCACGGAGGGTGAGCAGAAGCAGGCTGGGCACTGACTCACCCAGGAAGCACAAAGGGTCAGGGAACTCCCTACCCTAGCCAAGGGAAGCCACGAGAGACAGTGCATTCCAGCCCAGATACTGCACTTTTCCCATGGTCTTCACAACCCACAGACCAGGAGTTCCCTCCGGTGCCTGCACCACCAGGGCCCTGGGTTTCAAGCATAAACCTAGGCAGCCATTTGGTCAGACATCAAGCTAGCTGCAGTTTTTTTTTTCACACCCCACTGGTGCCTGGAACCCCAGCAAGACAGAACCGTTCACTCCCCTAGAAAGAGGGCTGAAGCCAGGGAGCCAAGTTGTCTAGCTCAGCCCATCCCACCCCCATGGAGCCCAGATAGCTAAGATCCATTGGCTTGAAATTCTCCCAGCCAGCACAGCAGTCTGAAGTCGACCTGGAATGCTCAATTTGGTGGGGGGAGGGTTGAGTAGGCAGTTTTCCCCTCACAGTGTAAACAAAGCCACTGGGAAGTTCAAACTGGGCTAAGCCCACTGCAGCTCAGCAAGGCCACTGATGCCAGACTGCCTCTCTAGAGTCCTCCTCTCTGGGCTTGGCATCTTTGAAAGAAAGGCAGCAGCCCCAGTCAGGGGCTTATAGATAAAACTGCCATCTCCCTGGGACAGAGCACCTGGGGAAGGGGCAGCTGTGGGCTCAGCTTCAGCAGACGGAAATGTTCCTGCCTGCTGGCTCTGAAGACAGCAGTGGATCTCCCAGCACAGACTCAAGCTCTGCTAAGGGACAGACTGCGTCCTCAAGTGGGTCCCTGACCCCTGTGCCTCCTGACTGGGAGACATCTCCCAGCAGGGGTTGACAGACACCTCATACAGGAGAGCTCCAGCTGGCATCTGGCAGGCGCCCCTCTGGGATGAAGCTTCCAGAGGAAGAAACAGACAGCAATCTTTGCTGCTCTGCAGCCTCCGCTGGTGATATCCAGGCAAACAGGGTCTAGAAGTGGACCCCCAGCAAACTCCAGCAGACCTGCACAAAGGGGCCTGTTAGAAGGAAAACTAACAAACAGAAAGGAATGGCATCAATATCAACAAAAAGCACATCCATACAGAAACCCCATCTAAAGGTCAACAACATCAAAGACCAAAGGTAGATAAATCCATGAAGATGAGGAAAAAACAACACAAAAAGACTGAAAATTCCAAAAACCAGAACGCCTCTTCTCCAAAGGATCATAACTCCTCGTCAGCAAGGGAACAAAATGGACAGAGAATGAGTTTAATGAACTGACAAAAGTAGGCTTCAGAAGGTGGGTAATAACAAACTCCTCTGAGCTAAAAGAGCATGTTCTAACCCAATGCAAGGAAGTTAAGAACCTTGAAAAAAGATTAAAGAAATTGCTAACTAGAATAACCAGTTTAGAGAAGAATATAAATGACCTGATGGAGCTGAAAAACACAGCAAGAGAACTTCGTGAAGCGTACACTAGTATCAATAGCTGAATCGATCCAGTGGAAGAACGTCAGAGATTGAAGATCAACTTAATGAAATAAAGTGTGAAAACAAGATTAGCGAAAAAAAGAATAAAAAGGTACGAACAAAGCCTCCAAGAAATATGGGACTATGTGAAAAGACCAAGACTACATTGATTTGTGTATCTGAAAGTGACAAGGAGAATGGAACCAAGTTGAAAAACACTCTTCAGGATATTATCCAGAAGAACTTCTCCAACCTAGCAAGACGGGCCAACATTCAAATTCAGAAAATACAGAGAACACCACAAAGATACTCCTCAAGAAGAGCAACCCCAAGACAATCATCAGATTCACCAAGGTTGAAATGAAGGAAAAAAATGTTAAGGGCAGCCAGAGAGAAAGTCTGGGTTACCCATAAAAGGAAGTCCATCAGACTAAAAGTGGATCTCTGTGCAGAAACCCTACAAGCCAGAAGGGGGGCAGGGAGGGGCCAGTATTCAACATCCTTAAAGAAAAGAATTTTCAACCCAGAATTTCATGTCCAGCCATACTAAGCTTCATAAGTGAAGAAGAAATAAAATCCTTACAGAAAAGCAAACGCTGAGGGATTTTGTCACCACCAGGCTTGCCTTACAAGAGCTTCTGAAAGAAGCACTAAATATGGGAAGGAAAAAACTGGTACCAGCCACTGTGAAAACATACCAAATTGTAAAGCCCATCAACACTATGAAGAAACTGCGTAATAACCAACTAGCCTCATAATGACAGGATCAAATTTACACATAACAGTATTAACCTTAAATGTAAATGGGCTAAATGCCCCAACTAAAAGACACAGACTGGCAAATTGGATAAAGAGTCAAGATCCATCAGTGAGCTGTATTCAGGAGACTCATCTCATGTGCAAAGACACACATAGGCTCAAAACAAAATGATAGAGGAAGATTTACCAAGAAAATGGAAAGCAAAAAAAAAAAAAAAAAAAAAGCAGGGGTTGCAATCCTAGTCTCTGATAAAACAGACTTTAAACCAACAAAGATCAAAAAAGACAAAGGAGGGCATTACATAATGGTAAAGGGATCAATGCAGCAAGAAGAGTTAACTATCCTAAATATATATGTGCCAATACAAGAGTACCCAGACTCATAAAGCAAGTTGTTAGAGACCTTCAAAGAGACTTAGACTCCCACATAATAATAGTGGGAGATGATAACACCCCACTGTCAATATTAGACAGATCAACGAGACAGAGAATTAACAAGGATATCCAGGACTTGGACTCAGCTCTGGACCAAGAACTAATAGACATCTACAGAACTCTCCACCCCAAATCCACAGAATATACATTCTTCTCAGCACTACATCGCACTTATTCTAAAATTGACCACATAATTGGAAGTAAAACATTCCTCAGCACATGCAAAAGAACAGAAATCATAACAAACAGTCAGACCACAGTGTAATCAAATTAGAACTAAGGATTAAGAAACTCACTCAAAACTGCACAACTACATGGAAACTGAACAACCTGTTCCTGAATGACTACTGGGCAAACAATGAAATGAAGGCAGAAATAAATAAGTTCTATAAAACCAATGAGAACAAAGACACAATGTACCAGAATCTCTGGGACACAGCTAAAGCAGTGTTTAGAGGGAAATTTATTGCACTAAATGACCACAGGAGAAAGCAGAAAAGATCTAAAATCGACACCCTAACATCACAATTAAAAAACTAGAGAAGCAAGAGCAAACAAACTCAAAAGCTAGCAGAAGACAAGAAATAACTAAGATCAGAGTAGAACTGAAGGAGATAGAGACAAAAACAAAAAAAACCCTCCAAAAACAAGAAATCCAGGAGTCAGGTTTTTTTTAAAAAAAAAAAAGATTAACAAAATATAGACCACTAGTAAAGAAGACTAATAAAGAAGAAAAGAGAGAAGAATCAAACAGACATAATAAAAAAAAGAGATAAAGGGGAGATCACACAGAAATACAAACTACTGTCAGAGAATACTATAAGCACCTCTATGTAAATAAACTAGAAAATCTAGAAGAAATGGATAAATTCCTGGATGCTTACGCCCTCCCAAGACCTAACCAGGAAGAAGTCAAATCCCTGAACAGACCAATAACAAGTTCTAAAGTTGACACAGTAATTAAAGCCTACCAACTATAAAAAGCCCAGGATCAGACAGATTCACAGCTGAATTCTACTAGAGGAACAAAGAGGAACTGGTACCATCCTTCAGAAAATATTCCAAACAATAGTAAAAGAGGCACTCCTCCCTAACTCATTTTATGAGGTCAACATCATCCTGACACCAAAGCCTGGCAGATACACAACCTAAAAAAGAAAATTTCAGGCCAATATCCCTGATGAACAAAGACATGAAAATCTTCAATAAAAGACTGGCAAATCGAATCCAGCAGTGCATCAAAAAGCTTATCTACTACGATCAAGTCAGCTTCATCCCTGGGATGCAAGGCTGGTCCAACATACACAAATCAATAAATGTAATCCATCAAATAAACAGAATCAATGACAAAAACCACACAATTATCTCAAGAAATGTAGAAAAGTCCTTGGATAAAATTCAACACCACTTCATGCTTAAAACTCTCAATAAACTAAGTATCGGTGGAACCTACCTCAAAATAATAAGAGCTATTTATGACAAACCCACAGCCAATATCATACTGAATGGGTAAAAGCTGGAAGCATTCCCTTTGAAAACTGACACAAGACAAGGATGCCCACTCTCACCACTCCTATTCAACATAGTATTGGAAGTTCTGGCCAGAGCAATCAGGAAGAGAAAGAAATAAAAGAAATTCAAATGGGAAGAGAGGAAGTCAAATTGTCTCTGTTTGCAGATGACTTCATTGTATATTTGGAAACCCCCATCGTCTCAGCCCAAAATCTCTTTAAGCTGATAAGGAATTTCAACAAAGTCTCAGGAAACAAAAATCAATGTGCAAAAACCACAAGTATTTCTATACACCAATAACAGACAGACAGCCAAATCATGAGTGAACTCTCATTCACAATTGCTACAAAAAGAATAAAATACCTAGAAAGAAATTTACAAGGGATGGGAAGGACTACAAGTTCAAGGAGAACTACAAACTGCTGCTCAAGGAAGTAAGAGAGGACACAAACAGATGGAAAAACATTCCATGCTCATGGATAGGAATAATCAATATCATGAAAATAGCCATACTGCCCAAAGTAATTTATAGATTCAATGCTATCGCCATCAAGCTACCATTGACTTTTTTCACAGAATTAAAAAAAACTACTTTAAATTTCATACGGAACCAGAAAAGAGCCCATATAGCCAAGACAATCCTGAGCAAAAAGAACAAAGCTGGTGGCATCATGCTACCTTACTTCAAACTATACTACAAGACAGCAGTAACCAAAACAGCATGGTACTGGTACCAAAACAGAAATATAGACCAATGGAACAGAACAGAGGCCTCAGAAATAATGCCACACATCTACAACCATCTGATCTTTGACAAACCTGAGAAAAACAAGCAATGCGGAAAAGATTCCTTGATTAATAAATGATGTTGGGAAACCTGGCTAGCCATATGCAGAAAGCTGAAACTGGACCCCTTCCTTACACCTCATACAAAAATTAACTCCAGATAGATTAAAGTTTTAAACATAAGACCTAAAACCATAAAAACCCTAGATGAAAACCTAGGCAATACCATTCAGGACATAGGCATGGGCAAGGATTTCATGACTAAAACACCAAAAGCAATTGCTACAAAAGCCAAAATAGACAAATGGGATCTCATTAAACTAAAGAGCTTCTGCACAGCAAATGAAACTATCATCAGAGTGAACAGGCAACCTACAGAACGGGAGAACATTTTTGCAATCTACCCATCGGACAAAGGGCTAATATCCAGAATCTACAAGGAACTTAAACAAATTGACAAGAAAAAAGTAAACAACCCCATCAAAAGTGGGCAAAGGGTATGAACAGACACTTCTCAAAAGAAGACATTTATGCAGCCAACAAACATACACACACACACACAAAAAAGCTCATCATCACTGGTCATTAGAGAACTCCAAATCAAAACCACAATGAAATACCATCTCATGTCAGAGTGGTGATCATTAAAAAATCAGAAAACAATAGATGCTGGAGAGGATGTGAAGAAATAGGAATGATTCTACACTGTTGGTGAGAGTGTAAATTAGTTCAACCATTGTGGAAGACAGTGTGGGAATTCCTCAAGGATCTAGAACCAGAAATACCATTGACCCAGCAATCCCATTACTGGAAATATACCCAAAGGGTTATAAATCATTCTACTATAAAGACACATGTATATGTATGTTTACTGCAGCACTGTACTCAATAGCAAAGACCTGGAACCAACCCAAATGCCCATCAATGATAGAATGGATAAAGAAAATGTGGCACATATACACCATGGAATACTATGCAGCCATAAAAAAGGATGAGTTCATGTTATTTGCAGGGACATGGATGAAGCTGGAAACCATCATGCTCAGCAAACTAACACAAGAACAAAAAACCAAACATTGCATGTTCTCATTCATAAGTGGGAGTTGAAAAATGAGAATACATGGACGCAGGGAGGGAAACGTCACACACTGGGGCCTGTCGGGTGGGTGGGTGGGTGGGGGGGCTAAGGAAAAGATGGCAGGGGGTGGGGGGCTAGGGGAGGGATAACACTGGGAGAAATACCTAACGTAGAGGATGGGTTGATGGATGCAGCAAACCACCATGGCACGTGTACACCTATGTAACAAGCCTGCATGTTCTGTACATGTATCCCAGAACTTAAATTATAATAAAAAAAACTTAAGATTAAATAAAGATACAAGTACATACCAAAAAAATTAGTCATCAAGGAAAATATTGAAATTTTTACTATATTGTAATTAAATTTTCATGTTTATCAGAAGACACTATTGAGAGTGAAAACCTATCAAGTCTAAAATAACACTGTAAATCATAAAACTGACAAAGAATTCAAAAAAGTCAACAAGAGAAAGACAACTCAATAGAAAAATGGATAAGAGACTCAAATGAACACCACAAAAGAGGATATTCAGATGACCAATATCCACACATCAGGGAAATGCAAATTAAAACTATAACAAGATACTACTACATGCCCACCAAAATACCTAATATTAAAAAAGAAACCCAGACAATACCAAGTATTGGCAAGAATGGAAGCAACTGAAAATCTCATGCACTGCTCGTAAAAGTCTGCATTGGTTCAACTGGTTTGGAACATAGTTTGGTATTATCTGCTCAAGGTGAATATGAATCTATTCTCTGATCTAGCAATTCATCTTTAAGTATATACAAAAAAAGAAATATGTGCCTATATACAGCAAGAAATATGGAGAAATTGTATGTAGAGCCTCATTATTAACAACTGTCCCAAAAAAGGAAAATACCCAAATATGCAGCAACGGAATAAGGCATTAAAAAATGGCAGCTTGGCACCATTGTTTTTTAATGCCTGTAATCCCAACACTTTGGGACACTGAGGTGGGAGGATCACTTGAAGCCAGGAGTTTGAGACCAGCCTGGGCAACATAGCGAGATCTTATCACTGCAAAAAACTTAAAAATTACTCAGGTGTTGCGGTATGCACCTGTAGTCCCAGCTACTTGGGAGGCCGAGGTAGGAAAACTGCAGGAGATTAAGGCTGCTGTGAGCTGTGATTGTTATCACTACACTCCAGTGTGGGTGACAGAGTGAGATCCTGTCTCTAAAACAGAAAAAGAAAAAAAAATAGTGGTATAGCAATAAAAACAAACAATTCAAAGCAACAATATGCATGAATCTCATAACTCTAATATTGAGCAAAAGAAGCTAGACACAATAGAATGTCTATCGTATGATTCCATTTATGTGGAGTTCAAAACAAAAGCAAGACTAGACTGGTATTTAGGAATAAAGGTATAGAGAAAACTCAAGAAACTATTTTATAAAGCTCAGGATAGTGGTCACCCAAAGAAAAGTGGCAAGGAGGAGGGAACAGAGAGTCCTCAGGAGGGGCACCAGAATGCTTCTAGGGTGCCGGGAGTATATGCTGTCCTGATCCAGGTGGCATTCCCATCATAAAGGCATTTCTTTTGTTATCACTGTTTCAGCTGCACAATCTTGTTTTATGAAATTTTCTGCATGGGTGTTATTTCTCAAAATAAAAATGATTTTTAAAATGGGAAATGAAGGATGTAATTACAAAGACAGCATATAAAAGTCAACCTTCAAGAATTAATGGAGTTGGTTTTTACGGTGTAATCTCAAAAATGTAAAATATAATCATTAAATGTTAAAAAACTCCACAGTGCGTGGGTTCAACAGGCTACACACAGTTGAGAGAAGGAGAGGAGGAGAGAAACTCCAAAGGAGATGGGAAGAGGAGAAACATGAAAGAGGCTAAGAGACATGAGGGGTTCAACGGCAGGGTCCAATATGTTTCTGTTCGAAATCTCTAAAGAAGAAGATAGTAATAATTTATTCAGGAATTAATGTATTCTACATTAAAATAATTATGTATTAAGATAATTTTCTGGAACTGATGAAAAATATACATCTAAAGATCAAGGAAACACATGATTCTACATCTAAACATGTTATGGTAAAATTGAGGAGTAACATCAACAAAGGGAATATCTTGCAAGAGCCCAGAGGGGAAGGAGAATTGCCCATGGAGAAAAGGCCTGTAGACTTCTGAACAATAGCAACAGGGCCACCAGCCCCCAAGACGGCCTCCAATAATCCTCACCTCCTGCCATCTACGCTTGTGTGTGGATAGATCATAAAAGGCACCGAAGCTTTCACCTTGGTGTCTTGAGTTGCAAATCCTGGAGGAAGTCAACCAGCATACCACAAGAACACTCAAGCAGAGGACTATGATGAAATTCTCTCGGAGGACTGCAGACTCCAGCCCACAGCCATGTGTGAGCCACACTGGAGACAGCTCCTCTAGAAGGCTGCAGCCGCAGCCAACCACCAACGGCAACCTCATGATACAGCACGAGGCAGAACAGGCCAGCCAAGTCACTCCCAAACTCCTGATCCACAGAAGCCACAGAAAGAAATGAATCACTATTGTTGTGTGAACCCATCAGTTTTGATGTCATTTGTTATGTAATAACGAATAATCAATTTATTAGAATAACAACCACAAAGTGCTAAGAGGAAATACATTGTATAAATTGTCAACCTAAAATTGTATATTGAGCAACTCTATTTCTCTAAGACAATGGCAAAATAAAATCCAAAATCAACGGAAATGGAGGGATTTAACATCAGAAGCCTGTTCTCAAGGGGTTTCTAAAGCACATGCTTCAAGAAGGAAAATAAACCAAGGACGGTCCACTGTGCCGGAAGGATGGTGAACAAATAGAATGGTAAATAGGTGGACAAATCCAAGCATTGTCTGTAAAATAGTAAAATAGTAAGTCAGCATTTGTGAGGCTAAAGACAGGACGAAAATACTCAATAAGACTAAGTTGCCTATGTATGGGGCATATGAGATATCTTGATACAGGCATACAATGCATTATAATCACATCAGGGTAAATGAGGTATCTGTCACTTCAAACATTTATCATTTCTTTGTGTTACAAACATTCCAATTATACTCTTTTAGTTATTTTTAAATGTGCAATAAACTACTGTTGACTGTAAAAAAGAAAAAAGAAAAGAAAAAGAAAAAGATTAAGTTGGGAAGGGATGGTTGGAGCTAAAATGTTCTAAAGTCCTTTTATTGCCTTGGGAATGGTCACACGTTTAAATCTTTATTAACTGAAAATATGTATGTAATAGCTCAAGGAGAAACATGAATAAAAGAAAAGAATCAACATATATACATTTAAAACACATGAGGAGAGAAAAATTAGCAAATGAGAAAAGAATATGAACCCTTTTCCCATTTAGAAAAGAAAAAAAGTGTGGCTCATAGCCAGCAATCATTTAATTTTACATAAACACACTCTTTGAGGCTGAAGCAAATATGGCTGATTTTCAGTGTGAAAATAAAATATAAAAATTGTTCTTGGAGTTATTTTGAAACAGAACTAACATCAGAATCATCTGAATTATCAGGATCGTCCATTTCAGAAAAATTAGATTCATCAAATGAATCTTCAGCCAACTGTATAAACGTTGACATCATGCGTGGGCATGCTACATTTTCTAGGATTTGACATTTTCAGCAATCAAGAATCACTATAATTTGTAAATGAAAATACCTCTACCAAAAACAGGTTGCTATAAATAGAATGATGTCTTTTGTTTCCGAAGTTAATAAACTAGAGTGATGTGGATATAATAATGAAAGTGAGATATTTCATGGCAAAATCATCTCGGGGTAAACTTTGCAGTTGTAAGGACTGGCAACAAGTATTCTCAGGGCAAATGAGAAAAGGGTTAAAACAAAAATCTCCATTTAAAAAAACAAGACAAGAAAGTAGAAACAAGCAAACAAAATTTGGTAGCAAAGGAAATAAAATCTAAAATGATAGAAACAAGTCCAAAGATGTCAGTAATCACTCTAAAAGCAAGTGAGCTATTCTTACCACCTCAAAGAGCATGCCAAAGTATTTTTTAAGTCTACAACCCCCAGCTATATGCTATTTTCAAAAAATACAGCAATACAGTAGAATGCAGAAAAGTTTAAAGCAAAAATATGGGGAAGATACATCAGACCAATATTAACTAAAAGAAAACTGATAAAGTTACATGAATATCTGACCTGATAGACCTTAAGAGACAATACATTGCAAAGAGAGCCAGTGCTCTCTGAGAAAAGGCTCTTATTACATAAATGTGACCTAATAAATGTGGACAGAATTCTGCCCCAACAACCTTGTGTGTGGTGGCTCATTCCTGTAATTCCAGCATTTTGGGAGGCCGAGGCAGGAGCATTGCTTGAGCCCAGGAGTTCAAGACCAGCCTGGACAACATACAGAGAGCCCATCTGTACAAATAACAAAACATTAGCCAGACATGGTAGTGCACCCCTATGGTTCCAGCTACTCAGGAGGCGGAGGTGGGAGGATCCCGTGGGCCTGGGAGGTCCGTGACCATAACTGCATCTCTGTACTCCAGCCTGGGTGACAGAGTAGACCGGTCTCAAAAAACAAAATCAAAACCGTTTTCAACACACTTCCAACAGCATGTACTATATAGACCAAGGTCTCTGACTACACAACAATTCAATTAGAAATACATATGTAAAAGATCATTTTCAAAAATCCTGATTTTTGGAAAACGTTGCTAAAAAATGTTAAGCAAGGTGGTTGGATATAAGATCAATATACAAAAGTCATTTAGGTTTTATAAGGAAACAAACCATTAGAAAACATACTTTTTAAAAAAAGACAAAATTTACAATAGTAACCACCACCAGAGCTCCAAAAAATGTACCCCATGAGTCAATGTGGAAAACATGCAAAGCCACATCTTATAAAACCATAAATGGTAAAACCACACACACTGCCAAAGACAGTCATGCCACGGCTTGGCGCCTAGAGGAGCACTGGCACCGCAGGTAGAAGCCTCTCCACCAGTGCAGCCTCTCTCGGCCTGGTTGCCCCATCCCAGGGAGAATGGGGCCGGGGGCGACAAGAGCCGTCACAGAAGAGCGGAGAAGGCAGGGACGCACAGCTGTCTGAAGCCCGAGGGTCAGGCAGGCAGTGAGGGGGGCTGCGATTCCTTTCTCAAGCGGAACTCGTGAGTGCTGCATGCTGCCGACATCTCCCGTGCGTCTCCGTCCCCCTCCCCCAGCAGGCAGAGGTGAACTGCAAACGCAAGGCCATGGGGGCCTGGGCAGGTGGCTGCAGCAGGTTGGCCTGCAGTACCTGGGTCACCCCGCCTGCCACCTGCGGAGACGCCCTTCTCTGCCGCCACTGAGCTCTCAGTGCAGCCTGCTGCTTCTCCACGTCAGCCTGCAGGGTCAGGCTGCGGTTCTCACCCCAGTGCAGGGGTGAGGCGAGGCTGGGGGGTTCTTGCCCTGAGCAGAGAGGTGGCGCCAGGGGTACAGGGCTCACCCGCCAGGCCCAGCGACATGGAAGTCAGAGGTCGAGGCACACTGACTGGCTGGGGAGCATGGGTGTCCAGGCCTCGGCTTCAGGTGTGGTCACCGGGGTCTCTGGAGGGCTCTCTGGCTCCTGATGGTGAAGCGAGACCACCCCTTTCCCACAGATCCATTAAATCAAGAATTGGAGTCCTCATGGGGTGCCCCAAGCTCAAGGACAGAAGCTGGAAAAGCCGGAGAGCAGAACAAGGTGGCTTGGTTCACCCGGTCTGAGGACACCAGCTGGAGGCCTCAGGAGCTGGGCGAAAGCTCTCGGCCCAAGCCCAGGGTTTCCTTGGCCGCCTGAGCCAGTGTTTCTGGTTCTCAGGGCTGCACAGCTGCTCTGTCCTCTGAGTACTGGCTGCGGGGGCCCTGTGTGCCCACCCCTAGCTCTGGCCCCAACGGACCCCCATCATCTAGAATGTCCACCCGGCCCTGCTCAGCCTCCAGGGCTCTCTGCCCACCTGCACGTGCATGGTAGCCTCAGCTAACCGCTCAGCGCCCCCTAGCCTCACTTGCCCATGCACATGGGGGTCTACTTGGCATCCCCAGGTCTCTGTAGACACTCACAGCTCTGCCAGCCAGCCGGCTGGGCTCACATGACAGCCACGGGTGTCCATCCTCCCTCCTCCTGGGAGCAAGTCTTGTCTAGAGGGAGTGCGGCCAGAGGAAGGGCCGCTGAGTCTGAGTCCCCTAGTGCCCCTCAGCAGGGTGTCACGAGGCTGCTTTAGCCTCGCTGTGGACTGTTTCTTCCCTGAGATGGGACTGTAGTATGCTGTGTCGTGAGCTCATCCCCACGCGGATGGCACTTGGAACCCATGGCAACAGCCCCACGTCTCCAGCCCCTGTCACATGGGCAAGTGACCAGAGCCTGGCGGGTCCCCGGGGGGCTTGGAAGGTGTGTGCACAGGGTCCACCTGGAGCCCGACGGACAGGAGGGTGTGGGGAGACCGACACGCCACAGCCTGGAGCCCCCATAGCTCTGGATGATCATCAGGGGCCTCAGTCTCGGCCCCTCCCCTCAGCCGAGCCTCAACCAAACTCCGTCCTGGTCCTGTTCCTGCCTGTGCAGAGAGGCCGGGTGGCGGGGGGACGAGGGCACCCCGGGAGCACAGATAGGAGGTCCAGAGTCCCCCGCCCACACCACACGAGGAAGCCCGGAGGAGGGGCTGCAAGACCCCCACCCACAGGGGCGTTCAAGGCATCTTTGCATCAGGTAGGACGTTTGGAGGGGAGGGGGATCCGTGAGTCATAGGCCCACTGGCCCTGGTTCTCCCCAACTCCCATACGCAGGGATCAACCTCTTTGCCTCTGCCTAGCATTGCCCCGTCCCCGGAGAACCCCTGAAAGCCCCTCTCCTCACCTGGTCCCTGGGACCACGGGACCCTCCCCAACCCTGTTGGAAAGCTCCTCTCCTCCCTGTCTATTCCTTGGGAACCCCCCAAGGTCCATCTCTTCACCCACCCGCCCCCTTCCCGGGAACCCCCACAGGCCCCCTCCACCCTCTGTCAGCCCCACTCCCCACCCTGCCCCGTACGCTGCCCAGCCAGGCTCTGGTGGGGGTCTGCCCAGGTGCAGTGGAGGGCGGGTGGAGGGTGCAGCCGCCGTGGGCAGGGCAGGCCCAGAGCTGTGTCTGCACCACCCGCTGCAGACTCACATACACGCCTGTGTGCCAACCACAGGTCAGCTGTCCCACGTGGTCTCAGCGTGCGACTCCAGAGGCAGGTGTGGCCCCTCTGCAGGTGAGCGCCTGTGGTGGGGAGGTCTGGATGCAGCCAGGCTGAGGCTCCAGCTCGCTCCAGGACCCTGCCGTTCCTCTGCCAGGATTCTGCATACTGTTGGTGCTTAATAAGTGCTAGGCATCCAGGATGGCCTCCCTGTGACCTTTGAAGGCTGGAGCAAAACCCCTGTATAGGGTCCAGCCCTACAGGGTCCTGTGAGTCCCTCTCTACAGGTGTGGAGACGAGAAACTGAAAATAAAGATACAGGACACACAGAGAGAGAAAAGAGTCTGGGCCTGGGGTCCCCAAAGCACGGAGTCCGGCAGTGGCTCCGAGCGCCTGGACACTGACTTTTATTGAGTGCAAAGCAGGGGGCAGATAGGTAGGGTGAGGTAATGGTGGTCGGTGATGGGGTCAGGTAAGTCACCTGTCTTGGAGAGCGGGGGCCCAAGACTCTGAAGACGCGGAGGCGAGGAGAAAACCTAAGGCGTCAGCAGTTTTTCCATATTTATCAAGAAGTAGCAAGGTCACTAAGATTTACGTTACTGTTACTGATTCTCATCTATAAAGAGAAAGAGGAACCAGGTGCAGAAGCGGAACTTGAAAGTCGCCATGGAACGTGACCGCTGAGGCACAGCGCCACACAGAGACAGTGAAGTCCCCGGTGTCTGGTGTCTGCGGGCCTCCCTGACAGCCACCAGGCCCACCGCAAGAGCGCAAGAGCGGCGTTTTCTCCTCACTCCCCCAGGAAGGAGACGTCTCGGCCATCTTGGACATTTCCTTCCCTCGCTGGCTGAACAGCAGGCACTTTCACAGCACTGGCACTGCCGCACAGCCAGGCGTCCTCCAGCAGCCCTCATGCGGGCGGGCGGGGGCTTAGAGCACCTTAAGGTCGCCTCTTTCCCAATGCCACTTCTGTTCCATACTTCATGACCTGAGACTTAGCAGTAAGATCAAAGATTATATGATTAGATATGTATGTATTTATGATTGCATGTGAATAGCTACGTGATTATTTCATGATTATATAGAGGAATATCTCTAATTCTTTTTTAGTTCTGTATTTATATGAGAACAGACGGAGGCCTCAGGCCCTTGCCTCGGCTCTTTGGGGTTCCCCCAACACCCCGCCCAGGGAAATGGGTAGAGAGGGCGGCATGGCCCTTCACTGCCCCCTGTGGCCGGGACACCCCTCGTGCCCCTGCAGGGGCTTCGAGACACACCCACCTTGCCGACGCCCCGCTAATCACACAGGCAGCCCCTCCCCCACCAGACTCGCAGGCTGTCTACTGGCCTCGCCTCAGTCTTAACAACCAAAACAGACCTTCCCGGTAACAAGCCAAGCTTTGACACCGCGGCCAGGACCTAACCCAGCAGCAGATCCCACGCTGTTCCTGTTCGCTGCTCATTCACCGAGGCCGTGAGTCAGCCCTGGTGGCCTGAGGCCAGCTGAGGAGGCGGCCCAGCCTAGGCAGCAAGGCAGGAACCCGCCTGTCGGGGGCGGCCAGCAGCCACCCAGCGCGGACCGCCACAGACCAGGGTAGTCGGGGCAGGACCGGACCCGGCTGTGGGCATCACTCCTGCCCGCTTGCAGGAAGAGCAGAACGGCTGGGCCCGTGTGCCCGCCACTGCCGAGTGGGCTGAGCGCTGTGCTGCGGAAAGAGGGTCCCTGTTTTCAGGCTCCACTCTGGCCGCAGCCTGTCCAGAGCTGGCGAAAACGCGGCGTGATCTGTATGCCGGCCCGCTCCGGACAGCTGGGGGACCGTCCCTCCCTGCGGCCCCTTGTCCAGCAGCCTGGCTGGGACCCCCTTGCGGCCCTGCGGCAGGCCTGAGGCCGAGGGTCCTATGGGGGCTCCGTGGCTGCAGCAAGAGCTCAGGCCCCACCAGAGGCCATCTGCAGAGAGAGCCCCGTGGTTCTCAGCTCGGTCCGCAGCTCAGTCACAGAGGTAGGCGCTGCCTGGATCTCCTGGGATGCCCAGGCCGCCTCTGCCCTGCACAGCCGCCCCCGCCAGATGCCCCTCCCTGACCCCTTCCCGGGAGTTCCCTCCGCAGGACGGCCGCCCGCAGGCCTCCCGTGCTCCCCTCCTGAGCGGCACAGCCAGCCAGGCTTCTCAGCTCCTAAGTGGGGCTCTTGCCTCTTTACGAGTCTCCCACCCCATAAAAGAGATCACCGTAGAGCTGTCCAGAGCCCCTGGAACCACTGGGCCGGCCGGCAGCAGGCTGGGTGGAGAGAGGGGCTCAGGGCACCAGCAGCCTGGGGGTCGCCCTGGGAGCTCCAGCCACCCCCCGCCTCCCACCCACGACCCCGGCGCTGAGCCTCTGTTGGCTGCAGGGGTGGGGGGTGCACTAGCCCCTCCTGCACAACCAGGAGGATCAGGTGGGGTTGACAGCAAATGCCTGCTGATTAATAAAAGCGTGGTGGGAATTTCGTAGCTGCCTGGATCCTAGACATTCTCCAGGAACATCTGGCGGAGACCGGGCGGCCTGTTTACGTTCACAATGAGAACATTTTTTCCGCCGCCGCCCGCAGCGATTGTCTCCCTCAGAAGCAGCGCTGGGGACGCCCTCTTCCCCGGGCCCAGTCCTCGGCCAACCCGGCAGCGTGGGACCCCACCCCCGAGTGGGAGAAGGAGCCTGAAGCCAGGCGTGGGGAGGGCGGGCTCCCCCCCATTCGGCCCCCTCCCTCCTCCCTCTCGTAGATTCCAAGCCCCCCCACCCCGCAGAGGGGCTTCCTGGCTTCTGGCCCGCCCGCCGCGGCCTTGCTGGGGAGAGGAGGGGGTCAGGGGAGCGGCGTAGGTCACCCGGGAGGGGGGACCCCCACGCAGCCTCATCGCACAAGGGGAACTGGGCTGGGGGCCCCTCCGCCCTCGCCTGCGTAGCCGGGTCCAGTCCCTCCCGCCCTGAGCCGGGGGCCTCCAGGGGTCCCTCTGGGGGGCGTCCCGGGGCCGAGGGCAGCTGTGGCGTGGAGGGCCTCGCGCACTCAGATGGCAGTGAGGGCGGGCGGGGCCCGGCGCGCGTGCAGCCCGAGACCGCGCAGGCCGAGGTCGAGCCCCGGCAGGCGCCTTCTGCCCTCACCCCACCCCGACCCAGTGACTGCGGGGTTTCCAGGGGGCCGGTCCTGTCCCCGGGGCTGCCCCGCGCCGCTGTGTGTGGTCCTTGTGGGAGCCACTCATTTATTTTTCTTTTTCCCTCCTCTTCCTTTTTAGTAAAATGCATCAGAGCGGAGGGCAGACGCCACCTCCGATGTCCTTGTAAAACGTGTGCGTGCGCATGCGTGTGTCACCGCGGGCTGCGGCGGGGACCCCCGCAAACTCCCCTCGCCGAGCCTCCCAGCTCGTGGGGAGGGGGCGTCAAGCCCGATGAGCTCATGCTGAGACCCCCGACACTTTGCACACACACAGGGAAGCCCCAGGTCCCCAAGGCAGCCGGGGCCAGGGTGGGAGGGGATGGGCGGCCACCCCCAGGCCTCCCTCCACAGCCTCGAGGGAGCACGGCGGGGTCCACCATCCTAGGACCTAGGGCCACGCCTGCCAGTTCTCAGCTGTAACCCCCGCCCCTGGACCATGCTCAGGCAAAGAGGGGGAGGGGCCGGAACCCACAGCAGCTCAAGGTTGAATCCCGCTCCAGTTGGGTAGAAGAAGGGTCTGGCCTCTGTGGGCGGCTGTCCCCCACGGCTCAGCTCGCAGTGCTGGGTAATGTGTGGGCACCCAGGCCTCCACTCCAGAGGGGCACCCAGGACTGCGGGAATGTGGGTGGCTGGGACAGGCACTCCCAGCACCCAGACACTTGCTCTAAGTGCCAGCCCCGGTGCTCCCTGGTGCTCGTTTTTCCTGCAGAGCTGATCTCAGCGCCTACCTGCCCACCACACAGGCAACTTCAACAAACCCCTGTACGTGGGCCCAGCCCAGCCTCCCCTGCAGAGCCTCAGAGACCTGCTACCCACACGGAGTCCAGACACCCACTCCGCCATCCCAGGCTTCAGGTGCCCAGAGGTCAGATGTCCAGGGCTCAGGCGCCCACAGCCAAAGTGTCCACAGCCCAGGAATCCACGCCCCAGGTACCCACAGCCCAGGTATCTAAGGCTCAGGCGTCCACAAGCCAGGTGTTCATGGTCCAGGTGCCCACATCTTGGTGCCCACAGCCCAGAGAGCAGGGCTGCAACTGACGGCGTGTCCTGGGAGGGCTCTTCACCCCCACACCCGGCCGGGCCAGGATTATCAGGTGTTACCGCCAACTGCTGGCCAGGATCTCCTGGGGGAGCCCCGTCCTTCGACAGCACCGACAGGATCTCCTCCTCACTCAGACACCAGCCCTGTGCCCTCTGCCCACCCCATCCCCTGCCCTACCCATGCACCCAGGAGCCTGGGAGGGCGTGGACTGCAGGCACCTACTCCGGGCCAGTCACCCGCTGGACGGAGCCCTCTAGGACACTGCCTCCCTCCATCCCTCCTGGTCTGCCCCCCACACTCCAGCCACTCCTCTGAGATGTAGAAAAACCACCCCATGAGACTGTCCCTGCTACCTAGGCAACCCCCTTGTCCTTCACGGGGGAGGAGCTCTGACCCCTCCTGGCCCTTCTGGAGGGAGCTGTGGAGCAAGAATGAAGGCTGAGAGGTTGCTGGCAGCCTCACAGCCCCGGCCTCAGTGAGGGGTGTGGGAAGGAAGGTCTCCTGCCACGATTCCAGCAGCATCTGGGAAGCTGGAGACCGTCGCTGGGAACCACCCCGAGATTTTACTGCACCCTGGAGGGAGTGCCCCAGAGAAGGAAGGACCAATCCCATCCTTTGAGGTACCCAAGGGACTCTCTTAAAGGCAGGACGATTCCGGAACCCCGCCCTGGGCCCCTGGCCTCCCAGAATGCTGGGTCTGGAGGTCATCAGTGAGGAGCGCCCCCAGCCATCATGGGTAGGACTTGGCAGAAACAAAACTTTTTTCTAGAAGACTGTAACTTGCTTTGGGTCAGGGGTGGCCCGAAGGACCCACAGAGCAAGGCAGAAGGGGCGTGGGTGGCCTCTGAGGCTGCATTGCAGAGGCGTCGCAGCTTCACATAGTCCCAGGACCTGCCATGTTGTGAGGACACTCAAGCAGCACCATAGAGAGGTCCCCCACGAGAGACACGGAGGTCCCCGCCAGCAGCCGGCCCCAGCTCCAGGGGGCTGGAGCCCATTCCCCTTGCAGAGGCCCCGCCCAAGTCAGCCCCCAATCCTGACCCACGACGACCACAGAGGCAGCAAACCATCAAACAGGAACCAGTTCACGCAGGTTTGGAGCACACGGTTCTGCACCCAGAATACACACCCTTAAAGTCTGTTGGCAGGTGATTCCCTGGGCACCCATGGGTGTGACTTGCTCTGCTGCTGGGAAGCTGCTCCAGGGCCCGCTGAGGCACAGGGTCACACACGTGCACACGCAGATATGGATGGCTGAGGGAGGGCATGGCCCGAGAGTACAGCTGCAGCACCCAGGGCCAGGCCGGGGCTTCTATGTGCCCACCGGGGCACCAGAGGAACTGCCCATCTCCTCGCACCAGGCCTCCAGGGCAGAGAGAAGATGGCGGGACCTCAGGACAAAGTCCTTCTGCAGGTGAGGGGCAGGTTAGGAAGGCTGGAGGTCGTGGGTGTCCTGACGGGGCCCTCCATGGGAGGCCGCAGGTCCAGCAAGCCACCTGTCTATCCCTGAACAGAGATAAGGGTACCCAAGTAGGGACCACGCTCCCCTCAGCCCCCTTGTCTGTGGCCACCCAAGCCCAGGGAACACCCCAGTGCAGACAGGGAAACTGAGGCTCAGGGAGCTGGTGAAAGCACTGACTCTATATGGCTTCCTCAGCCCCAGGATCAGCCAGAGGTGCTCCTGGAGTTTAGGGGAGATGACATCCATCTCTTTGCCTATCCAGGGGGTGGAGCCAGGCCCAGGTGGGGCAGGTGGGAAAAGTCGTCCTGGCACTTCTGGGCAGAGGATGAAGCGGCATAGGCTGCACAGGAGGAGACGGAAGAGCCAGCTTGTGCTCAAGCAATGTGCGCATACACACACACGTGTGCACGCACACACATGAGCATGAGCACACACACATGTGCATGAATGAGCACACACACACACATACACACACATGCACACACACATACACACACGTGCACGCACATGAGAGCAAATATGCACGAGTGAGCGCACACACATATGCATGCACACACATACGTGTGCGCATGAGTGAGCGCACACACACGCGCGCACGAGTGAGCACATGCGCGCACACGCACACACACACGTGACTGCACACACGCACATGAGTGAGTGCACACACACACACACACACGTGTGCCTGCCAAGTTGGCATGAGCTTGGCCTGGGACTCCCCAGCCCAGCCTCCCCTCATGTCCCAGGGAAGGTTCCGTGGGAGGCCGGGCAAGGCCAGCTGCAGCTGCACCCAGACCAGCCCTGGGGCTTGGCTCCCTGAAGGGCGGCCATGGGGGCCGAGCATATGTGCTAGAGGCCCCACCAACCCCTGCATGGACACAAAGGGGCCTCCACGCCTGATTTACGACGGGGCTCCCGCACATGTGTCAAAGACGCCGTGTTAAGCACCAGCATAAAAATAACATGTAGGTGACCGCAACGTTTTTATGACCTTCCTCAGCCCGGCCTGGAATGCCGGGATCCAGCCCAGCAGGTGAAATAACACACATTTCGGCGGCTGCAGCTGCAGCAGCCCGGGGCAGGCAGGGAGTCAGGGAGGCTGCGTCTGGCCTCAGCCCTGCGGGTAGCCTACATTGGTGTGTGCAGGGTCAGAAGTAAGGCAGACGCCAGGATGGGGTTAAGACGGAGCCCAGAGGACGGAGGACACACAGCATGGTGGGGCGGCCGGGGGGTCCTGTGGGAGGGCGGCCTCGGGGGTCCCGTGGGAGGGCCGTCCAGCAAGGGCTGCAGTGTCCCTTCCTGTTGACCGTGCACCTGCTTTCTGCCACAGGGAACGCAGAGTCCCATAGACAGGCTGCAGGAGAGCCTTCCAGAGCCTGCACCTGCTGTAGGGTCCATCGTCATTGGGGGAGTGGCCCCCGGGGGAGCACAGTCCTTGAATTGGTGATGACCTCGGGCTGCAGCCATGGGGAGGCTGGGGCTCACCCCAAGTGAGCTACAGTGAGAATGCAGCAGCCAGCACTCGCTGCCTGACAAACACCCACTGAGCGCCTCCTGACTTCAAGTAGGAAGGGCCAGGAGCCCTCTAAAGGTGGGGCCAGCAGGGCCTGAGGGGCAGCCCGGGGCCACGGCAGAGGCCACGTTTGGACCATGAGGACGCTGGGATTGCAGAAGTGGCCACAGCAACACCCCATCGGCTCCAGCCTCCCACCTCCCACCAGGGAGGAGAAGCCCCCAGGGCCAGGTGGGCTTTTGTGATGCAGGCAGGTAGGGAGATGGGGGGCTCCAGGTCTGGACAGAAGGAGGCCCGGCTCCCAACCATGCGCTCTCTCTCTCTCTGTCTCTGCCTCTTTGTCTCTCTCTGTCTCCGTCCCTCTTGCTCTCTCTGGGTCTCTCCCTCCCTCCCTCCCTCTCTCTCTCTTTCTCTTCCTCTCCCCCCACCCCCACCTGCTCTTAGAGCCAGTGCCAGGTAGTCAGGAAGCCCCTGGGCGTCGGGTGGCCCCGCAGGAACCCCTCAGCTGCCAGCCCTGATTGTGCAGACAACAGCTCCCGTCCCACCCGAGAGGCAAGCCCAGCCGGGCTGGTGGCCCTGTGGCCCGGTGTGGAGCCGGGCTCTGAGATGGCGCTGCGCTGGTGAGTGAGCGGCCGTAGGAGGCGCTGGGAGCACAGAGCCCTGGATCCCACCCAGCCCAGAAAGGAGATGCGGAAGGAATTCCGGGAATTCGCAGGGAGGGGTGGGAGGACGGGGCTCGGGTGGGGCTGAAGTGCCTGGCGGTTCTGCTCTTCCGCTTCTCTGAGCTCTGCAGTAGCACACAGCACATTTAGGATCAGAAAAAACAGCTTCTAACCCCGAGGCTCCCCTGCCTTCAGGCCAGGGACTGAATATTGCTTCCGGTTCTCAAAGCCTGTGTCCCCGTCACCCCTGCTGACCACCTCCAGCCCAGGCCCCCCCACTCCCCCTCCAGCCACCTCCTCCCTGCAGCCACCCAAGGCTGGCCTCCCGGCGGGGTCTTTGGAGGGAGCTGAGCTGGCGACACCGCAGCACCTGCTTGTTGGGGTGTGGGGAGGGCAGAGTGGCCAGACAGCTGGGGGCTCCTCCACCTGCAGTGCCCTGACAGCCATCAGAGGTCTTGGGCCTCTGTGCCTGGCCCACTGAGAAATGGCCTCCGAGACTCAAGCTCTTCTGTCTCAGGGCCCAGGAGAGCGAGGGAGTGACGTCCTGGACAGGGAGTGGATGGGAAGAGGACGGCCACAGGCTAGCAGGGCCTGGGAACCCCCAGTCACTCTCCAGGCTGCGGTTTGACACCACAGGAAGGCCGCGGTCAGGCCAAAGACTCCCCAGCATGGACTGTGGGTCCTGCCAGGGCCTGGCATGCATGCTGTGCTCACCACGCTGGGAGGACAGAAGAGGCTGGCACTGACCTGCCCTCACCCCTAGGTCGGGTCTGGCTGCAGCCAGAGCTGTCCATCACCCACAAGCCAGTAGCAGGTTCTGGCAGTGGCCCTGCTGGGTTTCCAACCCACGTGGCTGGTCGAAGGGGAGTGCTTGAGGAGGAGAACTAGAATGCAGGAGTTGGGGGGGCTGAGTCCCAAGTCCCCGACTGGCAGGTGACCCTTTCTGAGTGTGACATCCACAAGCCCAGTGGGATCCTCCGCTTGGCCAGCACAACCTCCTGCAGGAAGCCCTCCGACCATTCCCTTCTTCCATTCGGCTTTCTCCCAGAGACTTTTGGGGTGCGACGGGGGTTTCCCAAGGTCCTCAGGCAGCACTCAGGGGCTGGGGGCAGGTAGGGAGCCCCCAGATGTCTGCCCCTGCAGACCCTCTTCCAGCATGGAGACTGCTCTGTCTGGGCCACCCCTCGTCCACCAGCAGCTCCACCCCACGCGTCACCGCGTTCTCAAACGTTCACGGCCTGAGTCGGAGGCAGCAAGACCAAGCACAAACCCACTGCGAAGGGAACGGACTTACCTGTTGTGGCATCTCGGGCATTCTTCTGAACTGCAGAAGCACAGCCGGGGGTGGCTTCTCTCCGACTGCTTACAGTGTTTCTGAAGGAGAGTGGGGCCAGTGAGGTGGAGTGGCTGCAGCCTTTGGGTGCTGGCCTGGGTCAGGTGGGGACCCGAGAGCCCTGGGGCACAGATGTCCGTGCTCGACTCTGTGCACAGCCCAGGCGCAGGGCATCCGTGGCTCTCGAGCCACAAGCGCACAGCCAGGACACAGGACAGGTGTGGGCACATGATCCCAGGACGTGTGGTGCTTGCAGGCACTCACCCAGGACCCACAGTGGCCACAAACGCACCCACGCCCTTCCCACGGACTCAGACGCAGGGTGTCCATGACACACACATCCACGCCCGTGCCCATGCCACATGCAAGCAACCACGAAGGGTGTCCACACGCCAGCCTGGACACCTGGTGCTTGCAGGCACACACCTGGGAACTGTGGTGTTCATGAATGCGCCCATGCTCTTCACATAGACTCTCCTGCACAGTGCCCACAACACACATGTTCACGCCCATGCCCGTGAAGCCGAGCATCCATACAGGAGCCCAGATGCACGATGCCTGCAGGAGTGTGCCCAGGACACTGTTGCTCACCCACGCCACGCACAGGCCTCTGCCACGGTCTCAGAGTCCACAGCTGTGAGCACACACATAGATCCCTTTTCTCCGTCACAGGCCAGGTGGGAGCACATGCTCCTGCTCACTGACATGTGGCAGTCTGGAGAACACACGCGCACAGCCTCCGCGACACGCCCACCCCAGGCTTAGAGGGTGAGAGGCCTTGGGGGCTTCTGCTGGGGGATGGGGCACAGGGGCCGGGGCAGAGGCGAGGCGGATGCAGGACGGAGCCCCTAGACCCTAGGCTGGCTGGCAACTCACAGTCAGCATGGCAGCCGGAGTCGTCCACGCTTCCCCTCGCCCACCGTACCGTCAGCCAGGACAGTAGTGTTCCCGTTGCCACCGGCGGCCCATCCGCACCACGGGAACACTGGGTCATCCACTGCACTTGCTGCCACGCCCTCTGTGAGGAAAAGTTCCGCGTGTTAACGTCAGTGGGGAAGCCTGCTCCAGGGCGCAGCACGTGGTGTGGGCCCTGCCTTGGGGCCTTGGGGAGATGGGGCTCAACCCCGACTGCAGGGTGGGGGCAGAGAAGCCAAGGAGCAGCGTGGGGTCCGCGGGTGGGAATGACTGAGAGGAGATATCAGGGCTGAGGGGATCTGGCTAAACCCGCCTTCCAGGGTCCTTGCTGCAAGCAGGCAGGGTAATTAGATGTCACCTGGGGACGGTGGAGGAGGAGGGCCTCGATTGGATGTCCTCCAGGGTGAGCAGATATCCAGGGTGGGTTCTTTATGAAACTGGACCCTGCAGGCCGGGCGTGGTGGCTGACGCCTGTAATCCCAGCACTTTGAGAGGCTGAGGCAAGAGGATCTCGAGGCCAGGAAGTTGAGACCAGCCTGGGCAACATAGCAAGACCCCATCTCTACAAAACTGAGAATAAAAATGAGCCCATCAGACACAACTACAGACGCGCGAAAGTCAGGCCCAGGGCAGTGCGTTGCCAAAGGCCGAGGGGGGCCTCGCCTCTCCCCGCACACCTGCGCTTCCAAGTCCAGGCTCTCGCTGGGGCCATGAGTGGGGCCGCACCCAGGCCCGGCACCCCAGACCTGGACTCCTGGGCCTCTGCTCGCTCTAGTCTCAGATGCCTTTCCCAGGAGGGGCTCTGGGCGAGAGCTAGCCCTGCGGGTCCCTCAGCCTGTCGGGAGAGCCACCCAGGACAGGGGCTTTAGGCCCCCGGGCACTCTCAGCTCGGGAGGCCCAGCCTGGTTTCCTGCATTCCAGCAGAGGGCCAGATCTGATAGGGCAGCATTCCTGCCAAGCGTGCCCGGGGCGGCCGCACCAGGCCCCACTGGGAGTCTCACTGGGCACAGGCGCCCAGCATCCAGCTGCCTCCCCTGCAGGACCCCAGGAGCAGGGCCTGGGCTGCCAGGTGGCCCTGGGAAGCACAAAGGGCTGCTTGTCTTCAGCCTCAGGTGAGGAGGAAGGGGCTGCCGCTGCCGGGAGGCTGGAGCCAGGCTGGCCCCTCTGACCCCTGAGCTCTGTCTTCCCAGCAGCTGCAGCTGCAGCCTGCCCTCTCTGGGCCTCGGCTTCCCTGCTGTCGTCCATCTGCTCCGTTGGTTTTTCCAGAGCGGTCACTCACGGACTCTGTGGGGCTGCAGGGGCTTGAGCCTCCGCCCTCCCCGGGAAGGGCCCACAGTAGGGAGGGAACTCGGGCAGGCAGCCATGGGTCAAGCCCAGGACAGAGAGGGTCCAGGGAGCTGTCAGTGCCCAGGTCCCCAGTGAGGGCACCTCTGAGATGGGCTTTGCAGTGTGACTAAGAGTTCACAAAGTGAGACGCATGTACCCTGCCGGAGGATGGTCCAAAGGAGGGTGGTCCTCAGGGGCCTGTGGTTCCAGGGACCCATGGCTAAAGCCAGGGCCCAGGAGAGATGAGCAGGGGCAGGGTGAGGGCAGATGGGGCCAGGAGGCTTCCACAGGGTAGACGCCTTGGTTAGAATGCCCTCTCCTCTTCCTGCAAAGCTGTGGCCCGTGGGCCAACCCTCCCACACCCCTGTACCTGCCAGGCGTCGCAACAGCCCACAGGGATACACAGAGCCCCTGGCCAGCATCTCACTCCTGTCCCCAGGTGTCCCCAGTGCATGGAAGCTTTAAGAGGCACTGGCCGCAGACATTCGTGCTTATTTCCACCACTCAGAGCTGAACACCGCTCCCGGGGCATGCTGTGGGCCAGGTTAGGGAACAGATCGTTGCTCCTTCCCACTTGCTGTCTGATTCCAAGATCTCTAGGTCTCTCTGGGCCTTCAGGTGGGCCCCGTGGGAAAAGCTCTGCTTCCAGCTGGCCAGGCCCAAGTGGAATGCCCTGGAGGGACCCAAGGCCAGTGGGAGGTGGAGACCCGAGCGTCAGATGTACAGGAGTCAAATGCCAGGGGGTCTCCAGCTGCCCACACAGGAGCCACAGTGACACCTTGCAGCTCCATGCTCACTTCCCTGGGGAAGGGCCCTGAGGCCAGCGTGGTGGGCACTGCCTACCTTCCCTGGCTGAGCTGCACAGCGAATCCCACCCGGGGAAGCCCACCATGCCATGGATGGGGGGCAGAGCCCAACCCAGCACGGCCCTGGAGGCTCCCAGGGGTCGGACGCTGGAGGGGCCCGGTCTCTATTGCCAGCCGCAGAAGAGTCCACACCTCCAGCTCCCGCATGAACCGAGCCCGGGTAGACGGAAGCCGGGGAGCCCCCAACTCCCAATGCTGGGGCTCCAGGTCCCGCCCGGGTGTGGGCTGCCAGGCCTCCCACTGCAGTGGTTCTCTTAGGAGGCTCAGCTCCGCAGCTCACTGGGTTTCCTGTCCCTGTGGCCTGGTCCTATCACCATTCTTCAGCCCCAAGGTCCCTCTGGCAACTCAGGTCCCTCACACTGGCTCCACACGGTACCTCCCTGCCTTCCTGGCCTCTGCCCACCCTCCCACCTCCCTCCTCCTTCCTCTTCCTCCTCCCACCCTCCTCCTCCCACCTTCCCCCTCCTTCCCTCCTTCTACTCCCTCCTCCGTCTCCCTCCCCCCTTCCTTCTCATTCCTCCCTTTCTTCCCCTCCCTCCCTCTCTTCCTCCTCCTTTCCTGTTCCTGCCTCTCCCTCCCTCCTTCTCCCACTCACTTCCTCCCTCCCCCTCCCTCCTGGAGGCTGCTGTCTTCTGCTGCTGTCCTGCGCAGCACGGGGCTTCACCAGGCCCATGCGTCTGTCTTTTCACAGTGGAGGCTTGTACTGATACTACTGCAATTATAAAGCCGCGAGCTGCAAGGAGCTCCCAGGGAAACAGTGCTCCTCTGTCCTTCCCGTTCGCCAGGTAGTCAGGGCTGGCACCCAGACTCCAGCCACCGCACTGGGCAGGGGTGACTGTACGCCACACATCAAAGCACAAAGCACAACGGTACAGATTAGACATGCCACAAGCAAGGGACATCTAACAGCACGCGAACATGGACAGGAAGAGGGGTTCGCGACCTGGTCCAACGGGCGCCACGTGGACAAGGAGCGTGACCCCAGCGTCTTGCGAGGAAGAGACCTTGATGTGGGGGAGCCTCGGCGGTGGGGGCTGAGCCTGACCCTGAGTGACAGCAGGATGTGGCCTGTTACGTGGCTGGAGAAGCCCTGCCGTTTCTTTGGCCACAGAGTCCTTGGCAAGGACGAATGGCAGAGTGTGCCTGGCCACGCCCTTGCCTGGTGTGGCGGGCGCAGTCTGTGGATCAGGTCCCTTTGGCCGGATGCCCCCTCCAGGGCAGGAGGGAGTCGTTTCCTAGGAGGGAGTGACCCTGTGAAGGGCGCTCTGCACACCTTGCAGCTTGTCCCATACCCCATCCATGCCCGAGCAAACCATGCCAGCTCCCATGCCCGCATGCCAGCCCCGTCCTAGTGACCATGGCACCTGGAGTCCGGAGAAGCCTGCCCCTCCCAGCCCCGCGCGGGGAGACTGGATGCCCACAGCTGCCTCGCCCAGGGCAGCTCCTGCAGGCCCCAGGCCTCCTTCCAGATGTGGCCAGCACCTGTTCTGCCACCTTGGGGCCACTGGCTCAGAGTTACAGGGACATCAAGGCTGCACTGCTGTGTGCAGGTCCCTGCCACTCTGAGTAGACGGATCTGATGTGTGGCCGAGTGCTAAGGAAATCCCCTAGGGCTGGGCACCGAGCTCACGCCTGTGATCCCAGCATCTTGGGGGGCGGAGGCGGGAGGATCACTTGAACCCGGGAATTTGAGAGCAGCCTGGGCCACACAGTGAAGCCCCGTCAAACAGAAAATAAAAAGTCAGCCAGGTGCGGTGGCACGTCTGGCCCCTGCTGGCCGGTGCCCTGTCAAGGGCAGGAGGGAGTCTTTTCCTAAGCGGGAGCAACTACGAAGGGTGACAGTGTACTATGGCTACCTGGTCGGCTCAAGTGGGAGGGCCGCTTGAGCCCAGGAGTTCGAGGCTGCAGGGAGCTGTGACTGCATCATGGGACTCCAGCCTGGGTGACAGAATGAGGCCCTGTCTCTAAAACAATTAAAGAAATAAAATAAGAGGACCTACGACCATGCCACAGGCCCCTACACTGAAAGCATAAGCTGCGTTCTACCTGCCGCAGGGTCTCCTTCTCCTCCAGCAGCTGAACATGCTCTGACCTCCGGCTAAGCGGCGTGTAGACCATCGCGTTGGCCCCGCGCACAGAGGGGTCCTCCCCACGCCCTGCTCCCTCGGCCTTCACTGGACAGGACACTGACTTCAGGACTTCCTCCTGACGAGAGACCGCGGCCGTGGGCTGGTCCTGGCCAGGTCACACAGGCTGTGCGCTCGCGCACCTTTGCGTCCTGGAAAGACCTAACTGGATACATTCACGCGTGAAGCCTCACCCCAAGGCGAGTGTCCGTCACTGATCACATGCGTGTGTGTTCGACACACTCGTGTGAGGGCCGCCCTCATGGGTCTCACAGCCCTCCGTGGCCTGTGGAATATGCGTGTGTGGCCCCTGGACTGCACACCCCTCTCCTTCTGCTCCCCACTAGCTCCTCCTCATGGTCTGTGCCACCCCTGCACAGCCCCCAGAAGCTGCTCTGGCCACACGCAGGATGGTCAACGACCTCCAAGGCCCAGTCCAGGTGCTGAGTTCCTCCTTCTCCACGCTCACCGTCAGTGCCCTTGTCCACATGCTCTCCCGCCATTAGAATGCCTTTCAGAAAACCAAAACTAAACAGTATTCACTAGTGTCATGTTTTTGTAACGATCAAGCAGAATATAAATGCTCTGTGAGAGTAAAACGTCACCCCAGATTCCTTCCCTGAGAAGTCAACTGCGCTAATCCTATGCAATTTAATCCAGGCCTCCCCACCAGCCATTCTGTAGGATCCTGGGGCTAACATACAGGCCAAGAGATTTACTGTTTATCTAATTATAGGGCTACCTGAAATGCATACTGTTGCCTGTAAATATGTTCTTCAAATTATGGGAATGAAGGAAAGAGAAAGAGGAAAAAAGAAAGGAAGAAGGGGGGAGAAAGAAGAGAAGGGAAGAAAAATAAGGAAGAGAAGCCAGAGGGGAAGGAATGAAGGAGAAAAAGAAAATATGAAAGAGAGAAAATGAAAAAGAAGAGAGGGAAGGAAAAAGAAATCAAAGAAGAAGGAAGGGAGAGGGAAGGGGAGGGAGGAGTGAAGGACGGGAAGAACAAGGGGAGGAAGGGAGGAGGGGAGGGAAGGAGGAAAAAGGGGAGGAGGGAAGGGAGGGAGGGAAGAGGAAGCGGGCAGGGAAGGCAGGAAAGTGAGACTGTTTGGAAGGATTACTGAGGGACCCTGAGATCTTTCTTTAACACGTGAGATACGTGTTAAACAATCCTTCCTGCCGGGCGCGGTGGCTCACACCTGTAATCCCAACACTTTGGAGTTTGAGATCGACCTGGCGGATCACGAGGTCAGGAGTTCGAGATCAACCTGGCCAAGATGGTGAAACCCCGTCTCTACTAAAAATACAAAAATTAGTTGGGTGTGGTGGCGGGCGCCTGTAATCCCAGCTACTCTGGAGGCTGAGGCAGAGAATTGCTTCAACCAAGGAGACGGAGGTTGCAGTGAGCCGAGATGGCGCCATTGCACTCCAGCCTGAGGGACAGAGTGAGACTCTGGTCTCAGCAAAAACAAAAAAACAAACCAAAAAACAATCCTTCTTCCATGAAAAGAAACGGGCAGGATAGGAGCTGTGAAGACTTGGAGTTAGTTTGCTTTCAGCTGCACTGGAGGCTCTTGCGGCAGGCAGCCCCAGCCCCAGGTGTCACTGTGCTGGGGACCGCGACGCCAAGCAGTCTCCACTCCGTTCCTCTGGGGTTCAGGCCTTGGTGGAGGGTACGTGAGCTCTGACCCACCCACTGTCAGCCCAGGCTCCGCACCAGATGTCTCCATGTCCAGGTCTTTATTTTTATCTTAACACAGGACCTGCTTTACTCTGTTTTTTGTTTAGCACAGGGACCCACACAGGCTGGCTGTGAGGCCACCGCTCTCCCCACCTCTCTGCCTCCCTGCCCCGGCCGCTTCCCTACTCACCCACAGGGGAGCTGCTCCGCGGGACCTCCGGAATTCCTCTCCTTGGTTTGTGCTCTTGTTTTGTGAAGCACGCCCTCAAAGAGTTGACTGGAAAAGATGTGAGGGTGGTGAACTTTTCTGGAATTTTCCTGCCTGAAATTGTCTTTATTCTAGTTTTTTTAAAGAAAGCCTGGCCAGGCGTGGACATTTCGGTTGCAAATCACGGTGCTGTGATTACAGGTGTGAGCCATTGCCCTAGATTTTTTCTCCAGGTCTTCCTAATGATACTTATTAGAGTTTATTTAAAACTCTCATCTGTGCCCTGGATCGTTTCTGTTTCTTCCAGCGTCTTCGGGGTTCGGGCCAGGCACGGTAGCTCATGCCGGTAATCCCAGCTCTTTGGAAGGTCGAGGCAGGTGGATCATGAGGTCAGGAGATCGAGACCATCCTCGCCAACATGGTGAAACCCCGTCTCTACTAAAAGTATAAAAATTAGCTGGGCATGGTGGCCAATGCCTGTAATCCTGCTACTCGAGAGGCTGAGGGAGGTAGGAGAATCACTTGAACTAGGGAGTCGGAGGTTGTAGCGAGCCGAGATCACGCCACAGCACTCCAGCCTGACAACAGAGTGAGACTCCATCTCAAAACAAACCACTAGGGTTTGTGTGAGAGTGACACGAGGGCACTGGAGCATTTTCTATTTTTGCTCTGTCATCCTTAATGGGTCGCTTCCTTACTCATGATCTCAAGACGGCTGCGGTGACTCCACCATCACATCCTGCGTCCTACGCAGGAAATGGGTGCAAGGGAAAAGATGTGCTGAGCAAAATGGGCATCCTTTCAGCAAAGCGTTGCCTGCTTGCTGGAGAGGAGAGCCTCGCGCTGTAGGAATTTATCATGATGTCTCATTGGCCAAAAGGGTGTCAAGTGCCCACCGTAGATTTTCCTACAGCCAAGGAAAAGCTGACCTATTGTTTTCTCACTAGAATTCTCGGGCTTTATCTTTCCAATTTTTATTAAAAATAAAAAAGATTACTTTGCTGGTCACATTTTTGTTTTCAGCAGTTTACTTTTTTGTTTTATTGTTCTTTTTTCATAGATGATTTTCTTTCTTTTCCCCTTCTTTCCTTCCTTCTTTCTTTCCCTCCCCCTCCCTCCCTCCCTTCCTTCTCCTTCCTTCCTTCCTTTTGACAGAGTCTCGCCCTGTCACCCAGGCTGGAGTGCAGTGGCATGATCTCGGCTCACTGCAACCTCCGCCTCCCGGGTTCAAGCGATTCTCCCGCCTCAGTCTCCTGAGTAGCTGGGATTACAAGTGCCCGCCAGCATGCCCAGCTAATTTGTTGTTGTTGTTGTATTTTTAGTAAAGACAGCGTTTTGTTATGTTGGCCAGGCTGGTCTCGAACTCCTGACTTCATGATTCACTGGCCTTGGCCTCCCAAAAGTGCTGGGATTACAGGCGTGAGCCACAACGCCTGGTCTTTCTTTCTCTTTCTTTCCCTTTCCCTTTCGTTCCCTCTCTCCCTACCTCTTTCTTTCTTTCTCTCTCTCTTTCCTTCCTTCCTTCCTTCTTTCTTCCCTTTTTTGAGACAGAGTAGTGGCATGATCTCAGCTCACTGCAACCTCAACCTCCTGGGTTTAAGCGATTCTTCCACCTCAGCCTCTCAAGTGGCTGGGAGTAGCAGGGCCCACCACGTGTAATTTTTAAATTTTTTTGCAGAGATAGGGTCTTGCTATGTTGCCCAGGCCGGTCTCGAACTCCTGGACTCAAGCGATCCTCTGGTCTCCATCTCCCAAAGTGCTGTGATTACAGGTGTGAGCCACGGCCCGAGGTGGTGTTTTTCCTCCAGGTCTTCCTAATGATACTTATTAGAGTTTATTTAAAACTCTCATCTGTGCCCTGGATTATTTCTGTTTCTTCCACTGTCACTTTTCGGTCTGTGTCCCTGGAGCACCCACCCTGATTCTGTGCACACATAAATCAGACCACATCTCACTTCTGCCTCAAACCCTTGACATCCAGAAAGCAGGGAAGTCCTCAGAGACTCAAAGCATTGCATTGAAACACACTGAATTTGAAAGAAGGAAGGACTCATGCATCTTTAGCAATACTAGAAAACAAAGAAGGGAGGAGACTTTTCTTTCCTGAGTGCTCCCATTTCGTTAGTGCGGCCGGGGATTCAGAAGCAGAAAGCTCGAAGTGCTGGGGCCGGGACTGGGGCAGGGGCGCCCGTGGGGCCCGGGAGCATCACCGTTCAAGGGCAACGACCGCTTCATCAATGGAAGCAGACAGTCCTGGAGGACGAGCTGGCCTTGATGGGAGCCTGGACGGCGGAAAACAAGAGCAGCTGGAAGGAGCACCCTGGGAGTGAGGATGGGGCCGGCAGTGCGGGCATAGCTCATCCGTCACATGTGAAGGAGAATGCCGATTCTGGTATGGTACGGATACCTCTAACTTCCTCTCTAAGAAGCTGGAAAGCAAAAAGACATGCATCTTGTTTTTAGAGACAGAAGAAAAGAGAAATCAAACGACTATAGCTTACCCTGGAACAGCATGGGGTTCAGAGCAGCAGCCCTCACGCAGCTGAAAAATCCCAACATGGCCGGGCGCGGTGGCTCACGCCTGCAATCCCAGCACTTTGGGAGGCCGAGGTGGGTGGATCACGAAGTCAGTAGATCGAGACTGTCCTGGCTAACATGGTGAAACCCCATCTCTACTAAAAATACAAAAATTAGCCAGGCATGGTGGCGCGTGCCTGTAATTCCAGCTACTTGGGAGGCTGAGGCAGGAGAATCCCTCAAACCCAGGAGGCGGAGGCTGCAGTGAGCTGAGATCACGCAATTGCACTCCAGCCTGGGTGACAGAGCGAGACTCCATCTCAAAAAAAGAAAGAAAAGAAAAAGGAAATCCCCACATAAGTTCTGGCTTCCTGGAATTGCACTGCTAACAGCCTCCTGCTGGCCAGAAGCCTTGAGGAGAACATGACCAGGTGATGAGCATGCATTCTGTGCCATCCGTGTCAGGTACTGTGTAACATGACCAGGCGATGAGCACGAATTCTGCATGTCAGGTACCGTGTAACATGACCAGGCGATGAGCATGTGCTCTGCATGTCAGGTACCATGTAACATGACCAGGCAATGAGCACGCGTTCTGCGTGTCAGGTATCGTGTAACATGACCAGGTGATGAGCACGTGTTCTGCGTGTCAGGTACCGTGTAACATGACCAGGCGATGAGCACGCGTTCTGTGCCATCCGTGTCAGGTACCATGTAACATGACCAGGGATGAGCACGTGTTCTGCGCCATCCGTGTCAGGTACCGTGTAACATGACCAGGCGATGAGCATGTGTTCTGCGTGTCAGGTACTGTGTAACATGACCAGGCGATGAGCACGCATTCTGCGCCATCTGTGTCAGGTACCGTGTTCGCACAATACAGCAGGCTGGAGTCTAGACACCTTAGTGAGAAAATCCCAAGGAAGAGAAAACATCGTTCCCCTTCCCTGCGTGGAACGGATCCTCCTAAAGGCCTTCTTCCTCCTGGTCTTCACCCTGAGAGGCTGCGGAGGAGGAGGGAAGAGGGCTTGGCCTCACTGTCTCCGGGTGAAAATCTGCGTGTAAGGGACCTGCGTCAGGTAAGTCGTGTTGTTCAAGGGCCAGCTGTAAATGTGGCAGTTGGTGACTCCCGGTGCAGGACGCTGGGCACCATGGCAGACAGCCCCTCCGGCCTCCTGTGACCCGTGCCCCGGGCTGCCCAGCAGAGCAGAGCAGTGGCCCCCAACAGCCGTGCTGGAGCTCCACAGACTGCCAGGCCCCTCCTTCCCGCGGACTCTCTCCATGACGCCGAGGAAGGCACCCCTCAGAGAGGTCCCCATGGCGGGGAGCTGAGGAAGGCCTCAGGGACGACCCCTGAGGACCCAGGCCCTCCCTCTGACGGCGTGGAGCCTGGACGCAGAGCCTGCCCCGGGCGAGCCTCAGATGAGACCCTGGCCCTGGCAACACCACATCCTCAAGAGACCCCAAGTCTGAGGCCCCAGCCCTTGGAAATGCATGCTGATAAGCCTGTGTGGGTGAAAACCCACGCGTGCACTCACCTGCGACCCAGCCCTCCAGGACAGACCCAGGGCGCCTGCGAGAGCCACTGCTGCCTTCCACAGCTCAGGACTGGCTGAGGCGCCAAGGCCACCCCTGGAGGCCCGGCCTGGGCCGCCCCCACCCCAGCCCCTTCCCCTGTCTCTCTCCTCCCCTCCCTTCCCCTCCCCTACTGTCCCTCCTCCTCATCTTCTAACTCCCTCCCCATCCTCTGCTCTTCTCCCCTCCTCCTTCCCCCTCCCTCCCTGCTGGGGAGGCCTTGGCCTCTGGCTGGTAACCACAGCAGGAGCCCCCAGCTGTTGCCATGGACATGGGCCCAACACAAACACAGGATGAGGGGCTCCCCTGCCAGCCCTGGACCCCCCACCTCCAACCTGGCCCTGCGCAGGGTTGGGTGGCCAGATGAGGTCATTGCGACGGGAGCCCCTCCGCAGGGCTGCAGGGGAGTGTTTATTTGGTCTTGTTTCCCTGGCAACCTGCTGGACCCCTGTTCCACTCCGTCCACCGGCTACGGGGGCATTCGGGCAAAGCCGCCCAGCCAGGCTTTGCTGCCCCCGGCACCCATGCCAGCCCCTCCCCCGGGTCTGGCAAGCCCCACAGCAGACCCCTGCCCAGAATCCCAGGCTGTCAGGCAGGGACCGCCTCAAGGGGTGGATGGGGAAGCCAGGGCCCTGGAGCCTGGCACAGGTAAAACCAGGCAGGGCCAGGGCTCTGGTCCCCCGCCTAGACCCTCTGCAGCCACCACAATGGCCTGCTCTTTCCCGATCAGCCCCTTGTGCCCAGCTAACCCAAGCAAGGCCACCTCCAGGGAGGTACAGCTCTGCCCAGCGTGCGCTCCTCCTGGACCAGCCGGCCACTGTGCGCATTGGACAGTGGGCTGGGATGGCTTACAGAGGAGCAGAGGCTGCAGAGAGGGCCCAGTGCGGCTTGGAGGAGCGGGGGCTCTGGTGCACGTCAGGGGCACTAAGAAGACAGGCAGCGCGGTCAGGGGACGAAAGGCCGGACAGGTGGAGGCCACCTCCTTGTGGACAGCCACCCCGGCCCCAGGATGAGACCCAGGAACAGAGTGCGCATGCAGAGAAGGTAACCCCTGGGACCCCAGGCCCCAACGCAGGGGCCGCCGCCTGTGTGGCCGGGTGGGGCTGGGAGTGAGGCTGAGCCTCCCACCAGCTCCAGACTCCAGCGCCCCGGGCCCTCCTGGGCGAGACCTCCCTCTACCCTGACAGCAGCTGCTCAGGGGCTGGCCCTATAGCACCCGCAGTGTGCAGCCGGGGCCAGACCCCAGGGAGGCAGTGAGGACATCATCCTGGGGGCCCTAACGGTTCCCGAGGTCCACGGCACAGGAAGGGTAACACAGGGCCCCACCACGGCCTGCCTGGGCTCCGGGGTGCCAGACTCACTCGTTGCACCCTCGCCTCCTCCTCGTCCCTCCCCTTTTCTCCTCTCCCCTCCTCCTCCTCCCGCCCCTCCTCCTCCTCCCCTCTACCTTCTTCCTTCCTCTCTGAAGTCAGCCTGGAGGGCCAGGCAGGATCCCACCCAAACCTTCCCGCTGCACACCCCAGGGCCTTCTGAGACATTACCTAACCGCGCCTTCTTACCTAATCCCCTAGCCGTCCCCTGCTGCCGCCTGGACGGGAGCCAGATGCCTCAGCCCACCCAGCCCGCCTTGGCCTCAAGCCTGGGCTTGCCTCTGGCCACCTGTGTGTCCTAGGCCTGCCCCCACCTGCGAATGGCACCTGAGACCGCTGGGCTAGAGTGGCTTCACGCCTCGTGGGCCCGCTTTCATTGCCCCGGCAAGCCCACATGTGGATGCCCTGTCGTCCGGAAATTGCCTGGGAGCCTCTGACCGGTGCTCAAGCAGGTGGGGAAGCTCCTGGCGGATTCCAGGGTGTCTCCACCCCCTTGGTGGGATGTCGTCGGATAGGGCGGGCCCAGGGCCAGTGGGAGCTTGTCAGCTGGAGAAGGCCAGAGTCCGGGTGGGGCCCCGACCTCAATCACCCAGGAAAGGTGGGGTAGGTGGAAAGAAAGATGAGCTACGGCTCAGCACACACCCACAGCACTCAAGCACATGTGTGCATGCACACACATGGCAGAGACACATGGACACACATGGACACAGCACTCCAGCACATGTGTGCATGCAGAGACACACGGCACAGACACATGGACACAGACTCAAGCACATGTGTGCATGCAGAGACATGCATGGCACAGACACATGGACACACATGGATGCAGCATTCAAGCACATGTGTGCATGCAGAGACACGCATGACACAGACACATGGACACAGACACACGAATGCACACAGATATCAATGCAGCTGCATGAATCCAGTCACACGTGTGCACACACACACTCCCACATGTAGACAGATACATGGATCCAGCCATACATACATACATGAAGAGACACACAGACACAGATGAATAGACCTAGCTGCATGCATGGATGCATACTCACAACAGATACACACACATACACATGCATGCACAAACACCAATGCATGGACCCAGCCACACATATGCAGGCACAAATGGACACAAATGAACAGACCCAGCCACATGTATGCATGCAGAGACATGTGCACAACACACACATGCATGCCCACACGTGGACCCAGACACACAGACCCAGCCACGCACACATGCATGCTCACATGTGGACACAGACACACAAACTCAGCCACACACACATGCATGCTCACATATAAATGCACACAGATGGGGATACAGACATACAACATACACACATACACAATGCCTGCAGACACAGATGCACTGACATGCAGACCCACATGAATCAACCTCACACACACACACACACACACACACACAGATGCAGACCCCAAAAGACTGACCAGACACAGAGCATCCACCACACACCGGGGACCCCACCCCACACAGCAGGGATCCAGGACAAATGGGGAGGGTTGGCTGTGCACAGTGGTCTGTTCAGCCAGTCCACCCACCAACCACTTGTCTCCTAGGCAGCCTGGCCGCCGCCTGCCCACTGCCTGAACCCAGATTGAATTCAGCTATGTTTTCACTGCTGTCACTCAGAAGAATGGTCTCATTCAGGCCACCTGCTCCCTTGCTGGACAGCTCACATCCCCCTCCTGCCTGGGCACAGAGGTCTAAGTCCCGGGCCACCCTGCCCTCCAGAGCCCTGTCCCCCCCAGGCAGAGCTATCCAGTGGCTTCACCTGGCAGAACTGAAGCTGAGGGCCAGGGACTGGCCCAGGAAGCCCCCAGCAGCTTTTTGGTAGGAGCTATGCCCCTGGGTCCAGAAAGGAGGCCTGGACTGTTCCCATCAGGGATATAATCCTAATCCACATTCCTCAGCGGGCAGCCCCCACTCCCCAGTGCTGTGGTGGGCGTGGACCTGGAGGTCTGGGAGGGCAAAGACCAGACGCAAGGTGGCAGGAGAGGGGCAGGCAGGGTCTGGAAGGGCCAGCGAGAGGTTTCCAGCAGGGCATGTCGTGGCGGTGGGGGACCCATGATTGGGCTCAGAGGGTGATGGAGGTGAGGGGAAGGTGAGGACTGTGGGCTTGGGGCTGGCTCTGAGTCAGGGGCTGTGCCCAGAAGACCCCAGATGCAGGGCAGGGGAATGATGAGGCCCTGCTGGGGACCTCCTTAAGGAAGAGGCTGTGCACAGGAGTGGGGTGGAACCAGGCACCTGAGAAGATGGGGCTGGACAGGGCTTCCTGTGGTATCCCAGCCTGGACACGGGAGGCACAGAGACCAGGGTGGGCTGGGGCCATACAGCAGCCTACAGATGCCTGCCCAACAAAGGTGCCCAGTGTGGCTGGGAGACGGGGCTCTTCCCCTGGGGTTCCTTCTTAGGTCCTCCTCCTAACACAGTCCTCCTCTCCCCAGGTCCTCCTCCTCCCGAGGTCCTCCTCCTCCCCAGGTCCTCCTCCTCCCCAGGGTCCTCCTCCTCCCCAGGTCCTCCTCCTCCCGAGGTCCTCCTCCTCCCCAGGTCCTCCTCCTCCCGAGGTCCTCCTCCTCCCCAGGTCCTCCTCCTCCCGAGGTCCTCCTCCTCCCCAGGTCCTCCTCCTCCCGAGGTCCTCCTCTCCCCAGGTCCTCCTCTCCCCAGGTCCTCCTCCTCCCCAGGTCCTCCTCTCCCCAGGTCCTCCTCCTCCCGAGGTCCTCCTCCTCCCCAGGTCCTCCTCCTCCCCAGGTCCTCCTCCTCCCGAGGTCCTCCTCCTCCCCAGGTCCTCCTCCTCCCCAGGGTCCTCCTCCCCCCCCACGGTCCTCCTCCCCCCCAGGGTCCTCCTCTCCCCAGGTCCTCCTCCTCCCGAGGTCCTCCTCTCCCCAGGTCCTCCTCCTCCCCAGGGTCC